>JAPDSC010162413.1:163972-206542 GCA_026290005.1 Latrodectus geometricus | reverse complement strand
ATATATATATATATATATATATATATTACTTCGAAATCACAGTTAAAATAAATATTTTATTGTCCTTTAATATTTTATAATATAAAAATATATAAATATTTTATTGCCTGGTGGTCTTCTTTTTCGCTGTTTTTTATATTGTTTCGCTATAGTGGAGAAAGTGAATTTTTTTTTTTTTTAAGCTGCCTACTCTGTGTTTAGCGGTTAGCATGCCTGATTGCGGATAGGGAGGTATGCGTTCAAATCCCGGTTCGGGCATGGTTGTAACTTCTCTCTCTCTATATTCTGTCTTTTCCTTATATGAATGGAGTAAGAATGGTTGCCTACACTATAAACGGGTACCTATGCCCTGTGTGTTCAGAGGTCAAGTCAATCTTCTGCCCTTGTGCTTCCTGTTCAAAAAAGAAGCTGCATACTACCCTATGCCAGATCTTCTGGACCTGGTGTGGGCTTTCTTGCACTAGGGAGATAAGCAACAAATGATTTTTTTTTTTTTTTTTTTTTTTTTTTTTGAGAAAAAAATCCTTATATCAAAATATGTGGTACCACGTCATAATTCCTTATCAGATAGCGATAATTTTCAAGAAAAGTTTGAATTTTACATGTAAAAAATCCAACTCTTCTACATGCCATAATCCTAAGTATATTGGACATAAGCGGTTGGGTGAATACTGCTTGAATAGGTCGTTAATCAAAGATTCTTGGATCGGAATTTGTAAAAACCAAAAATGATTTTGAAAACAATTTAGTTAAATCCCGGATACAAAATATATCCTGACAATATTCATAGTCAACCCTAAGGATTTCAAAAATTGAATTCTTTGCATGTTGGGACATTAAAAGAATATTATTAAAATTTATACTAAACATAATATAATATGCGCTTACTAACAGTACAGTAAAAATCAATTCAAATTAGATAAGGAAATAATTTTCATTGTATCTTCTTATCTAATATTATCTCGTTGCAGTTAAATATAACTTATTAAATCAGAAATACATGTATTTTAATTATTTAAAGGAAACACACATTATAAAACTAAATGATAAATAAATTAGTTTGAAATATAATTGTATTTTTTAGAATACACAGTGTGTGGATTCCGATTTGTTTCCCTAATTACACTACAAATATTGCATTTTAATGAACAAAAGACAACATTCATAAAATTTTTCTCGTTTTGAAGTATTTATTATCTGTTGACTTCAAGAATTTATTTTAAGAGGATTAAAGTTCTAAATCTTTGGTATAACTTTGAAACTTTATGCTCTTAAATCTTACGAAATTAAATATCGGAAAAAACACACTTCCACTGGTATTTTAATTAATACATTTTATTGTTTATGAAAATCTAACGATTCCAATTGTACTTTAATTAATCAGAACTGAGTTCTGTTACAGGAAATTAAATGCTCAAATATTTCTAATTAGCAAAATGAGAGAAAGGTGGAATTTCTTTTCGGAAAAGATTAAAAGATTAATTAGAACAATTACGTTCTGTTCAAACAGTGTTGGTCGAACATTAAAACATAAGCTTCTTAAATTTTGATGTATAATAAATCAAAAATTCCTTAACACTCTATTACACATAAAAATATTAAACTTTCATTTCTTATTTATAAAAAAAAGTTAATTAATAAGTTCCATTGCTTTGATTTTAATCTAAATTCTTGAAATTGAAAAATGTGTTCTTCGTTTGATAGCTAAAATTATAGCTGTTTTTTCTTGTATAAAAATACAAATGGTATATATATCATTTAACTTGTTAAACTAAAGGATTTTTTAATATTATTTAATAATAACCACAATTAATTAGTTTAGTTTTGTTAATGAAATTAAATCTGATCTTAGTGAGTAATTATTCAAAAAAATTATTTTAATTGATACTCCAGTTTTATATGTCTTCATAATAAAAATTATTTTAAATCCTGCTGTTAATATTTTTTAGAACAAACTACGCTTTTTACGACAATATATAAACTCCAGGTATTTAAAAATATTTTTAATTCTTGAAACTTTCTTCTAATCGTAAATACCATAGAAGATTTCTGAAGTTTTTTGAGTTCAAATTAAATTCATCATTGATAAAGAAGGCAAAATATACTATTCATATACGATTAAATGCACGTAAACAAGAAAATAAATCCTTTATTAGATGATTATATCCAAATTATACTTACTGTAATGTAAGTTTATTTTTTTATACGGTTTAGAGGATTTTCATATTATTGTAAATGAAAAAAAGGAGAATATAGTTAAAAATACGTCTTTAAAATGTATCAATATTCCATTGACTTTGTTTCTTTGATGTTAAAGGTAATCTTATATTCTTTTAAAATCTAAATTCCAATTTATTAATGTTGAAACGAATGTTTTTTAAGTATTTTATCTTCATGAAAAGTTTAAAAGACAATTTTAATTTACGTTGTTAAAAATTGAATGACAATAATCTACTTATAGCTAATTATTGTTATTAAATATTGTTTTTCAAAAGGCCTTTCCGTAAATGGGTCATAATTGATTATAATAAGGGAAGAAACTTGAAAATTCTCGAAAACACATTTCTATATCAATGTACGCAGAAACCAAAAACGCAAGATTTATTTTCAATAGATTATAGCTAGAAATAGGGTGATTACCATTTGAGCATTTGAGTCAAAAACTCATTGGTTTGATTACTGATTCCAGCTTGGTTTATATTAGTTTGGGGAAAAAGAAATCCATTATTTTTACGTGAAATTTATGTAACTTCTTTTGGATTCACTTTGTAAAAAGGTTTGAAACAGCTTTCATGTAGAGTTTTAGCTCTTGCGCGAAGCTACGACTGCTGACATGCTGTCAAGTTTGATAATTTTTGATATTTTATAGACATTCTCGACGATGTTGTATCCATGCGAGGTACATCTTTAGCATCCAAATACCCAAACGGAATCGACGAAACAAAAATTGTGCGTAACTGGTTGTTACAGTCATATATAGGACGATAAACACCTTTCACAATTTTAGCCACCCGGCTATCTTTTTCGCCGTTACAAGAGAAAAACGAAAATGTATCGAATTTTCTGTTTGTTGTCTTCCATTTTTAAGACCTTGTACTCGTAACTGAATTAATAAAAAAAAAACCGCAAGAGAATATTTTAGTGTCAAATGTCACCTTTCCAACGAGCATAAATCTGAAATTGTTTGATAGATACCTCACGAGATATCGATGACTACAGACGTCTACCGAAAAAATAATGGATTACTTTTTCCCCAAATTTATATTTTCTGACTGATGAAAGACACTTTGAATTAAACTGAATATAAACTTAACTCTGTGTAGACCTTTTTCATAAGTATTGGAACATATTCACAAATCACAAAGATAGAAACCTGAAAAACTTCAAAGAACATAAATTGACAGATGCTCATGCATGGCTGGGATGGAATACGTTACTTCTCGGTGAGAAGAATGCTTTACAAACTACAAAAACCCTTATTCATATATATACACACACAGGGTGAATCTAAATTGTTTCTTACAAATTAAGAGGGATGATAATACCCATCCAGACAGGCAATAATTACACAGCCCGCATTCCTCTCTGAGGGGCAGAAAAGAGAAATTCTCACCTGAACACAGAACAGTGTTGGGTATGCGAATGAATGATACGAAAAGTTTCACAATCATATTTATTGTTAAATGTAAACCTCACAGCAAATGTTCAATGTATCGACCACTGTGTCGTTGCACAGTTGATACCAGCGAAGGTGCGACTGGTGCACAATCTCGAAGATTCCCGATGTCGTGTTAATTTTGCCCGCGGGAACAGCGATTCCAGCCACGAGATTTTCAGCTGAGTTCACAGGCAACTCATACACTAAAGATTTCATTCAAGAAAAAGTCCAGTGGGTTGAGGTCTAGAGAACGAGGAGGCCAATCCATCGTGCGGGATAGCATTTCACGAGAATTTTCGGACGATGTTATTCAAATAATAAAGAAGCAATGATGTTACGCCATTTTTAAAGGACAATGTCTCCTCTGATTGGCTTTCTCCGATAACCAATTAGAGCAAAATGCTTCTTCTCTGTGAATTGGCATATGGTAAATTCGAAACAGATTCTTGATGTGTTTCCACTGTCCTCTTTTCTTCCTCTCAGAGGAGAATGCAACCCTATCAATGTTTCTATGTAATTATTGTTTATATGGATGAGTACTATCACCGCTCTTAATTTGTAAAATTAATTTACAATCATCCTGTATATATATATATATATATATATAACATGTATGTACGTATATCAAAATTTGGTTTTGGATAAAAAAGATGATTATTTTATGACGTTGTGATAATCTTGCTTTAATTAGATTTCATGCGATTGTTATAACCTAGGCTACCACACAAGAAGCCTTAAGCATTTAAATCACTGAAAGAATTTAGCTAAATTAAAATATAAATTAATTAATTATGTTAACATAAGAGTTTAGCAAGAAAAACAACATGATAAATTTATTGAATGTACAGCATATTTATTGAATATTTTTTCATATAGTTTATCAAAATATTAACATATTTTTACTGCTTAAAATCTCATATTTTATAAAGTTTGTATCCTTATTGAACAAAAATGTGTGTATTAGAGTATGATTTGATTGTTTGGAGAAAATATAAATTAAATTTTAAAAATTGACATGAACAAGAAAAATTAAGAAATAACCATTTTTAAATTGGTAAATAACTGTAAGACAATTTGAAACTAAAACAGATGGTCTATCGATCAAAATGAATAAAATTTTTCAATATGCATTTCGGATCTGATTATTTACAGCCTTATAAACTATTTAGTATCACAAAAATTAATAATAAGTATACGAACACGATCACTATACGAATTATCGAGAAAAAACAAGCAATACTTGTTCGATATTTGTAAAGTACTCTAAAAAATAATAATAAGCATTCAATCATTTACAAATTAATGTTTTTAATTCCAATAAAAACATGGAAACAAAATGATTTATAAGTCAAAACAATTTAATTTAACAAAAAATTTTAAGTTTTGGCGAATAAAGATTTTCTGAATTTAAAAGCAGGGTGAATAACACGGAGATTAAAATGTGAGAATTAAAATATTCGTTATTTATTTAAAATCTTAATTAATTTTTAGTTTTCAAATATCTCCCTAATGTTAAGTCACAAAATAATGAGCATCAATTTCCAGCAACAAATCCACATCTAAACTCTACGAAGGAAGTGGAGACACTTTCTCCTTAATTTCACCGAGATTCCTCATTAAAATCATCAACATCCCTTCTTCCATCTCGAATTTAATTAAACGGATCAAAGTTTTATTTCCGGAACCATGAAGTCCGTTTCCCCAATTAGAATAATATTTTGTTCCACGAAACAGGAACGGATTGTGGTGGAACTCCGAGGGTGTTCGATAACAATTTCTCCGTTCTAAAAGGGTCCAAGAAAAGAAAGGGGGGTGTTGCAGGATCGAACATAAACTGATTTGGGATCGAAACGAAACAGCTGAGGCAGTGGTCGAAAAGAGAAGTGAGTGGCCATCGATTTTCCTTGGTTTTCCTGCAGGCCTAACGTAGAATCAATGACACCTTGGTTAAGATGGTCGGAAAAGTAGTTAATTCCCCATCTCTGTTGCCTTAATTTCTTTGCAACAAAATAACGCCAAGCTTAAGGTATAGTCTTAAGCACCATCAACTGACTAAATCGAAAAAAAAGGAGACTATTTTGTTGCAATTTGGGTCGATCTTCGTTTCCATTTATTCTTCTTTAATTCTCTGTAGTTAATAGCATTTAGAACACATAGTGTAAGCAGAGTTCATTATTTTAAATTTAATTTGTATCGTAGAGTTTTGATTAATCTTGTGACTTAATAATTCAGTATCCTTTCACGTTTAAAATAGTTTTTAATTATGAAGTTAATTATAAATTTTTATAAACTCATATAGTAAAGCTAATTATTTTTAATAAAATTTATAAAGAAATATAACTTTAAGTGTTTTATTATAATTTGTATTTCTAAGATTCAGCAACTGCAACAAAAAAGAGACTATTTTGTTGCAATTTGGGTCGATCTTCGTTTCCATTTATTCTTCCTTAATTTTTAGTAGGTAATAACATTTATAATACCTAGTGTAATTAGAGTTCATTTTTTTAATTTAATTTGTATAGTAGAGAGAGAGAGAGAAAGTTTTGATTAATATTGACTTAATAATTCAGTCAGTAAGCTTCTTAACTGGTGCTTTCACGTTTAAAATAAATTTAATAATGCAGTTAATATTAAATTTTTATAAACCCATATATTAAAACTAATTTTTTAAATAAAATTTATAAAGAATTAAAACGTTAAGTATTTTATTATAACTTATATTTTTAAGATTCAGCAATTGCAAGAAAAGGGAGACTATTTTGTTGCAACTTGAATCAATCTTTATCATTATTTCTTCCTTAATTTTTTGTAGGTAATAACATTTATAACACCTAGTGTAATTAGAGTTCATTTTTTTAATTTAATTTGTATCGTAGAGAAAAAGAGAGAAATTTGATTACTATTGACTTAATAATTCAATAAGCTTCCTTAATGGTGCTTTCACGTTTAAAATAAATTTAATTGTGAAGTTAATTTTAAATTTTTATAAACCCATATACTAAAACAATTATTTTAAATTAAACTTATAAATAAATATAATGTTAAGTGTTTTATTATAATTTGAGTTTGTAAGATTCAGCAATTGCAACAAAAAGAAGACTATTTTTTGTTGCAATTTGATTCAATCTTTTTCATTTATTCTTCCTTAATTTTTTGAAGTTAATAACATTTATAATACCTAGTGTAATTAGAGTTCATTTTTAATTTAATTTGCATAATAGAGTTTTGATTAATCAGGACTTTATAATCCAGTAAACTCTCTAACTGATGCTTTCATATTTGAAATAATCTTTAATTATGTATTTAATTTTAAATTTTTATAAACCTATATAATTAAATTAATTTCTTTAAAATAAAATTTAAAAAGAAGTAAAAATTATTAATTTTAAGTGTTTTGTTATAATTTCTATTTTTATTTAATGCCCAAATAAACAAAAACAATTACAGCCTCCCTTAAATTTATAACTTTTTCTTACATTAATTCCTAGATAACAGGAATTCAGAATTCAAGAAATACTAAATCTTGTTATCTAATATGATAACAAGAATTCAACATTTCTTGTTATATATTTCTAAAATGAGAACAAGAAATGCTGAATTTTAATAATTACATTCATGAAATTTATTTTCAGTTACTTGAATATTTTTGTTATTTAAAATACATATATTGAATGATTGAGGTTTATAATTTATTAAATTTCATAAATTAAATATAATTCACTTATATATTATATTGATATGATTTATATAAAATTTGTACACGTACCTTTTTTAGAAAATAATATATGCAAAATATTTATCATTTTGAATGAAATTAAGTATTATAATCTTAAATATTTTTTAATTCTTATGTTAATATATTTTATTTCATAAATTAGAGACATTAATCATCATTTATTAGAGACATTAAAAATAAAAGTGCGTGTATAAAATTTCATGAACATGTATTCATCGAAATATAATATTACCAAGTTCTCATTTCAAAAATATACTATTCTAGATAAATGTATAAAAATTTAATAATAACATAAAATATGCAAAATTTAATCAGTTTTAAAATGTTCAGTTGAAATTTTAAAACTAAAGGCTTGTGTTTTCTTTTAATTTAAATACTTTAACGAAAGAACAATAAAATTTAATGTTGTACCGTAAACTTGATATAAAGGTATAATCACCTGATAGTTTTGGAAACTAATTTCAAAGTTTAAAAAGGATATTTTATTTTAATCATTAACATATTCTATCTTTTAATGTTGAAATGAATTTAGTTATGCAAAAGATTTAATTAAAAAACTAAACATATTTTAAAAAGAAGTTTAACCAATTTGTTATAATAATTTAAAATTGTTGTAGGAACTCTTATTTTATTAAAAATAAATTGTTTTTTAAATCTTGGTTTAGATGTTTCAAACTCATTTAAGAACAAAATATTTCAAACTTGAAATTTATTCATCTTATAATTTTTTTAAAACTAATGTCTTATATTAAAACATATTATATAAATCTTGAAGATAAAATGATGAATTATATTAAAAAATATAAATGCACCAAAATTTGATTATTTCCATACATTATTTCTATTTATTTTCATTTTAAAAAATACTTTAAAAATGAAAAAAATTTAAAATGGAGGTAATATTTTTCAATTTATTGGAAAATATTACCCTATTGGGTATAAGGCATGTTTTCAAAATAACAAAAATAATCGGAGAAAAGGAAAAGTTTTGATCAATAATACTTGTAATCGAGGTTTGAAAGTTTATATTAAAACTTCCACTTATTTTAAATCATAAATACTTAATATATGTAACAGTATATGAATAAAACTCATTAAAATGAGAAGAAAAAAATAAAAATACCTTTAAATGAAATTTAAAAATCCTCTATCAAAAGAATTCGGATTTAACATTAATATAATATGCTGCCATCTATCGTTAAAAACAATTACTAGTGGATTAATGTTATTAAAAAATTCTAAATAAAAGTCTGAAATTAAGTTAGCACTGAATACGTATTTAAATTTAATAATTTACCCTATCTCCAGAGGAACTATTTATTTGTTTTAGAAGCAAGAACACAGACAAATGAATATTCAGTGCTAACTTGTTTGTCCATTATATGTATCCCCAATAACATCACAGTGCTACACAATCTTATTAAACTTTGGAATGTAATTTCCGGCCTATTTACAATAGCTTTGAGTTAAAACTAAAATTACAATAAAACAGCGAGAATGAATCAGAAGAAAGTATCACCTTTGCCATTTGCATTTTGGCAACAACCAAGCTATAACCAAAATTTAACTTACCACAATCTCACCACTGTTAAATTCAGAAATAAACCTTTCTTAATTTGTTTAGTGTTATTTTCTTTATCGTTGATTTACAATGTGGATAAGTTCCTCTAAGTTTTTCTTTCAAATAAACTATCGATAAATATATCAACAAAGAAACTGGCAATTCCATAAAAAAATACATCCATACTTTTTTTTTCTCCATATGAAACAACAAGCTTAATATATTCGGAAATTGATTTGTCAATAATTACAGTACACACTAAACTTAGATAAAAGTTGAGCACATTAAAAGATCATCACACAATTTAACTATCAGAATATCTCGGGAAAGATTAGAAAATAGCTTCCTCAATAAAATGAAATATCCATTGTCAATAAAATATTTTATAATCTTAATGAATTTCAGATATTATAAGCTTTTAAGGTGGCATTAGCCCTCGAACATTCCACCAAGATGGCATGACCTATTCAAAGTCCCAAAGGGCATCATTAAGAAATGCGCCAGATAATGATTAAAACATACCGCGTCTTTATGCACTCATTATGACGCGCAGGAATTAAAGTACTGATTAATAAGATCTTTTATGTTCTCGACAAGCCATTCTAATCATTCGGCCGATGCCTGTCGGACGTCACAGCTTCGCTTGTAAAATTTCGTTAAATATTTGCGATTAATCAGTCGGCATTTTAATCGGAAATCGATCAAAAAGGGGTGTGGGGCTCAAATGTTCACTTACCGTTCTGAGAGGAGATTGATTCAGACATGTTATATATCCAGCTAAATATGAAGGTATATTTTTTTTAAAGTATGTAGGCTTATTAATTTATTGATTTAGATTGCTGAGAATTAACTGCAACTCATGTTTTTGCTAGTTTTGGTTGCACTAGTTAAAAAATATATGAGGAATTGCATTATTAAGATTATTCAAGAATATCATATCCCATTTTGCCATATCTCTACTCGTGTTCAAAGTTAAAGGGATTATGTCTTTAATTTTGCACATGAGTAGATATGACATAATGGGTATTATGTTCTTCAATGTATGTCATTCAATTGTGTGTTCTTAAATTGAAGTGATAATTGTCTTTTATTATAAATATAAATATTTATCACTATTATCATGTAATAAAGTGTAATGTTATGAGGTTAACCCTTTCGTAACGGGAAGTACAATGATGCGCTTATCGCTGAGGCCAGCAGTCTCTTTCGCGAGTGTCAGGACTAGAGGCTTTTTTGCTATTAATCCTAAATCCATGAAATTACCGTAGTTAACGCATTGTTTAATAATGCTCCGTAGAGTATTTAAAGGACACATACTTTATATATATTTTTATACATACTTCTTCTTTAAAAGCATATTTTAAACATTTTATTTTCATTACTTACCATTTAATGACATTTAACATTATATATCTAACTTAATATATCTAGAAATAAATATGTTACTTAAAATTTTCTTTTTGAATCTGCAAACTGAAATACCCAAACTCTAGCGAAAATAAAATCCCCTATATATTATAAAAAAATACCATGTGGATATTTAATGAGCCGTCATAAAGCGTGTCATTCGGAAACATTTTATTTCCCTTCACGTTTATATAATAAAAAATCACGTGTATGTGTGAGTCATGCTTCTCTCATTTCAAATAAAAGATCAAATCTACATGTGTCTGAAAATATATGAACCTACAATGCCCTCTTGTACCAAGAATTTTAATTTTTAAAACGTTCCAGGACACTGGCACATATATTTGACGTCTGTGAGCTAAGTGTGTTTCTTGATGACACGTGCACGTGACAGTCGGCTTGAAAGCTAGGAATATAGTTTAAATAAAGGTAGGAATACAATTTAAAAATAAGGAATATAATTTAGGATTGATTTCAATTGTAATGACGAAAAAAGCGTGCTTATTTTAAAAAAAAAGAAAGAAATCAAATTAGAACTTCAAATTTAAAATTCAAAACCACAAAATTAATGTGTCCAACTTCATTTCTTAAAATAGCTGATTCAACCACAGAGTGTAGTTTGTATAGTTACATGATCTCTTTTAAGTGATAAATTGGAATGGAGTGTAGTTAGTATTCTTGAAGCTTCATAGTGGCATGCAAAAGTCTAGCAATCTGTAATATTTATCATCATTTCTAAGTTATAGCAACAGTTCAAGACACAAGATATGATCAATAGAAATACTGGACATAATTCCAAGGAATCAAAATACCTACGAAGACTCACAAAGTGATATTAAATGCGCACCACTATGGAGATATATAAAAGTTGAGTAACAGTTTCAAAACCTCCATGCTACGTTTGGATCAACAGAAATACTCGACATAATTCCAAGAAATCACAATACCTTCGAAAAATCACGAAGAGGTATTAAATGCGTACCACCATAGAGATATAAATGTTGAGCAGCTGTCTCAAAAAACTCGATATGACGTTTGGAACAATATGATGGCAAAGTATGAAGGCACAGCTATATGAAAACACCCTTTATATCCTAAAAAGGAACAATTCCATAAAGAAAAATCAATCATCATATGAATATTTCAAACTAATTAACAATGGTACATTTAAAAATTCTCATACTAGTATTTATCTGTGGAAAAAAATTTTCTTATTCTTGATGATTTCTTCTCGACGTATCAATTATTATTAGAGATTTTGTTACACTACTGCAGAAGTTGGACTGGCGGCTGAATGATTGAAATTTTCCACAGAACGAAGTCTTTTTTTCAAGATTACCAATCTTATCTTCAGATAAAAATTTTGACAAGCAATCGTCAATATTAATTGTAGGTTGCTTCATCAACAAGATAACAATTATTTTTACTAGATAAGCAAATACTGACACGGTTTGTGACTAGATTCATTTAAATACACATTATTATATTTCCTCTTCTATATAAGTACCTCAAACTTAACAAAGTAAATTTAATTCCCTCTTGAGTACTTGAAATATAGTTCTACTTCAGTGAAACTAGAGATCCAAGTTATGTTGAGTTGTAGCAGTATTTTTTCAGTAGCATATTTTTGTTGACCCAGGCTTCGAAACAAGCAAATCACTTCTCAATTTTGAACCAAGGTCAACAAAGGACATGATATCAATGAACTTCACAGAATTGTTAACCAACATAGCCATAAACCCTTTTAGGCAATATATTTCGACACAGCTGTCTTTAATTGGATTAGGAATCGAACTCGCTATCTCTCCATCTCTCCTCACCAGAGAACAAGAGATTTTAATGTTAACATACAATGAAAACTCAAAAGATTTCCTCGCTTTCTGTTTGACTTGACTTACTAATCCAGATTAAAAGCCTCCAAACCAAATTAAAAAAAAAGAACGTAATTAATATCAACTCAATTGTATTTTTCTTTCTGAAATTCTTTACTTTTATAATAATCAGTATTTGGTTTTCACGTTTCTAAGTAGTATTACGATATTTCCTAACATCAATCTCGTACACACTGCAGTTAACAGAAATTTAATCAAACATTAAAACCTTACTTTTAGAATGCATTAAACAAAAAAAAATACTTTTATAAAACTGGTAACCACACTCAAATTCGTATTCCTAATTACACACATTAAAAGCAAACTGTTTGCTATAGAAGTGCTGAAAAAAACTTACTAAGTCAAATATGCCTTACCTAGAAATTTTTTTCATTAAACCCGGGACTCTTAATGAATTCTCCTTTAGTAAATACTGCTTTCAGAGGCTGATAAATCACGTCAGAAAAGGAAATTAGCGAAGAAAAAGATCAAAGAAAATAATTATATTTGAGATGTAATTAATAAATCCTTTCGGGTACCGTTGACAGGCCTGGTGACTCATTAAATTTGAATGAATTACTCCAATTCTATCTTTCTCGACAAGAAATCGCGGGAGAAAAAAAAAAGGGTTTATTGACTCTTTCTCAAATAGCTTCTTTGAAATTTATCTTTGATAAGAAAGAAATATATTAAATATTTATGCATTGCTCCGAAAGATTATAGTTGTCACATTTATTGCTCAAAATAATGCATTAAAGATTTCATTAAAGTTATTTTTAATGCTCCTTTTTTTTTCTTTCCTTTTTGAATAATGTTTAGCATTATCTGATTTTATGCAAAGCATAAAAAATATATTATTGCATTCTTTGAGAAGTGATTTAAACGCCCCTATTTAATTAAGATTTGGAAAAAGGATATTTAAATATTTATAGTGTAGCTAATGGGTCAACATTATAGAAAAAAAAATACTAAGGTAAATCTTGACCATATTATGTAAACATTAATGTGTTGATGCATTTCTTAATTGATAGGTATTGATAAATAAACGTTTATTTTATATATTATTTTAAACTTCGAAATGAATTAATATTGCAAAAACAAAGCACGTTACATTAGTTATCATAACACAAATATAATAAACATTAGTTATCATAACAGCTGTTACTAGACAATGGATGTTTATGAAACAACATTTCAAGGATAAAGCAATTTAGCAGTATAAATATAACAATGTAATTAGTTCATTAATTTATAAACATAGCACAAAATATTACATTGAATATGAAGATCATCATGTTTTCGTTACTTATACACTTGGCAAAGCCAAGGCTGCCCGTCAGGAACTGGGAGAATGAAGTCAGAAAGAGAGTCTACTGTTTTTTAATAGAGCTCCCCCAATGAGGGTGAAGTATGACTTTGGCTCATAGATGGCAGCACCATCTGAGTCTTCCAATTTAGAGATAGGAGGTCAGAGAAGACCCAAGCCTGGCTCTTAATATCACCACAGGTATAAATTTGGAATGGGAACATGGAGGACATTGCGACCAAGACATATTTTACCTGTCCCAGTTTCCATTAGTAAACACAACGGATTAGCAGGGATTCGAACTCATTCCCTTCTGGTAATGAGAAAGACGCCGTAACCAACCAGGCCACCGAGGCCCATGAAGATCATCATAAATAAGCTGATGTGATTTAATAGATATTATTTTATTAGAACCTCCAAAAATATCCCTATGAAAAATTATTTCATTACAAATTCCATAAAAAATATTGCATCAGAATACAAATATCATAAATATCACTATAAGATTACTGTTTATTTATCTATCTGTGCCATCTACTGCATTGATTGTTAGAAGCTTAAGATATATCTCGGTGCATTTATTTTGCTGATTATTTGTTCAAAATACACATGTTAAAAGTATTGCTTAAAATTCTAAACTTTAATAAATATTTTGATGTGCTTAATAAATTATTGATTTATTAATATTACAATAATTTTTTGGTAGTTATTGTACAGTTCTTTACATTTTTTAAAAATATATTGGAAGAAATATTAGTTTCTATGTCACTAGCAAAATTATTGCCATGAATTAGGAACCTCATAAATATTATGTGGCACAGTTATATAATTATATTTTCATTATATTACAACAAATATTTCCTCCAATATAAGGAACATCATAAATGTTATGATATAGTTAAAAAAATTATTAATTTAAGGGTTCTAACAAAACTGTTGTATTGAATTAGAAGCTTCATAATTATCATGGTACAGCTAAAGGATTATCATTTTATTGATATTTTAAAAATAATACATTAAATGTAAGGTACATTATAAATATCATGTAGTTAAAAATTATTATTTCAAACATGATCAATGCAAAAACATCATGATGTTGTAAGTGTATTAATTTAAAATTTCAATTTCAAGATTAAAATTTTCCTAGCTCATAATTAAAATTTAATAAATTACTTATCACATATACTTTGCAATATTTAATTAAAATATTACTATGTGTGAAACTATATAAATTTAAAATTCTTAAATTTATAATTTTATTTAAAATTTTGATTTTTTAATTAAAATTTTAAATTACACTTATATTTACAATAAAAGTACTGTAAAATGAAAATTACAAAAAGAAAATTGTAATAAAATGCAATGTACTTTTAAAATGAGAATTAAATCCATACGTATAAACGTAAATCTTTTCGTATCATAACTTTAGTTATCGAATTCTAAATTTCAGTATTCCAAATGAATTTTTAAGGGAAAAAATATATATACTCATTGAAAATAATATTTACTTTTAAACAAGCTTTGTAAATGTACTATTAAGAAAAAATAATTCAAATTAATTTTATTAAAAACTAAGGCATTGTCTTTGAAATTTATATTTATTGTGTATACGCAAATAAAAAAAAGATAATTATGATATTTATTTGCTTTACTTTCACTTAATTCATTAAATGTGTAAATAAGAAATAAACCTACTTTTATTTTAATAAGATGAAATAATTTTAAATTAACAATATTTAAGGAAAAACTTAAAATATATATTATTAATTTTTTAAATGGAATTATAGAATGAAACGGAACAATATTATTTTTATATTTTAGTTTATGTGTGATTTCATTTAGAAAGAGCAAATTTGATTCAATTAAAAGTTTTAATGATTATATAGTATTATAAGTATGCAAACTACCGAACGGATTTGTGCTTAGTATAAACATTTCATCTTATGCCTAAGATATAAGAGTTTTTTAAAGCCCTAAAAGATTTTATAAGAAGCTTGAAATTGCAAATATATATTTAGTCATTTAGTTTACATATATACATGTATTATATATATATATATATATATATATATATATATATATATATATATATATATATATATGAAATTGTCAAATAGTTACTGTCAAATTTCCCCATCAGCATTATAATACCAAGACTATTTATAATATTCACTGACGCTAAAATATGGATAGTATTTGAATGGATTTGAATCAAGCCATATATATTAGGTTGGGGAAAAAGAAATCTATTATTTTTATGCGAACTTTATGTAACTTCTTTTGGATTCGCTTTGTAAAAAGGTTTAAAACAGCTTTCATGTAGATTTTTAGATCTTGCGCGTTACGACTGTTGACATGCGGTTAACTTCGATCATTTTTGATATTTTATAGACATTTTCGACGATGCTGTATCCACATGCGAGGTGCATCTCTAACATCAAAAATACGCGAACGGAATCGACGAAACAAAAATTGTACGTAACTGGTTGTTACAGTATTATATAGGACGATAAACACCTTCCACAATTTCAGCCACCCGGCAATCTTTTTCGGCATTACAAGAGAAAAACAAAAATGTATCGAATTTTCTGTTTGTTGTCTTCCATTTTTAAAACCTTGTACTCGTAACTGAATTAATCAAACAAAAAACCGCAAGAGGATATTTTAGTGTCAAATGTCAGCTTTCCAACGAGCATAAATCTGAAATTGTTTGATAGATACCTTACGAGATAGCGATCACTACAGACATCTACCGAAAAAATAATGGATTACTTTTTCCCCAAACTAATATTTTCTGATAACAAAAGTGAAGTATTTTTTATACGCATTCTCCAAGCCTTAAGTAAGAAAACTATAAAGTATTGTGGAATGTGCGCGAAATAAATGTGCCAGATTTTACACACAAAGTTATTAATCAATAATAAGTGTCAACATCGATATTGAAGCAAATTTTCACTTGGGTACAACATTTTCTTAGAGCCGCTGTTGTCTAGAAATGAAAATCTCGGTTTTTCTTAATCGAAAGGAACTAGTTAAATGTTTAATTCATTAAAGCATGTGATAAAATTTATCAGCTCAATTTTCAACTTATTGTCAATTGACTCTAATTTAAAATAATAAGTGCTTGGCTGTGTTTAGCAATTTCTGTTAACATACACAGCGAAAAAAATGCATTAATAATCTAATTTAAAATGTTTATATTGCAGGTGTTTTGTATTATTGGGCATGAGTTACATTATTAATGTTTGGTTTTCACAAGTAGCAAAAGTTTTTATAAGTCAAGAAATCATGAATGGATATGAAATTTAGAATGTTGTCTCAGTTGAATTTGGCTCGAAATATTGAAGTATTTCATGGGGAAGGAACCTTACCTATTAACTAATCTATATAATCATATATATAACTTCTAACTATATAGATTAGTTAATAGGTATCAAAATATTATAATTATAAATCCGAATTCAATATAGCAACCAGGAATAGTTAAAAAAAATATTTATTTTTCTTGATCATTATATATATATATATTAGGGCATATTTTATTCTATTCAAATAATTGTATAAATATCCTACATCAAGCCGGCCGATGGCTGAGTGGTTAGCGTTCCTTATTCCTAGGCTGTTGGACCAGGGTTCGAATCCCGATTTGGACATAGACGTTTCCTTTCTCTCTCTCTCTCTCTGAGTATCTTTGTCCTTTTATCTTCTGATGGATGAATGTGGCCCACCCTATAAATGGGTTTGTGGTGGTGTGACGTGGGGAATGCTACTCGCCTCCGTGACTTTGTTTACAGGTGCCCCCCGTGTAATGCTAAATGAATGTAGCAATTTGTGCCATTGTTGTAGGAGACGGGTCAATCCCCCATTGCTCGCCATTGGAAAAAAATATACTATATAAATTATATTTTACTTAAATAGCTTTCAACTACAGCTTATGCCATATATGAGAAAAATTAATGGGTTGTGTTTATTATTCTAACTAACTCAAGAGGATATACATCCCAGTTTATGTACTTTAAACCTGTATTTCCCTTTTAATATTTTGATAATATAAATTTTTAGAATAAGTACTTGATTGTAATCAAACTTTTACACTTTATACTAAAATTTTATTATCTGGAATTAGTGTCTTGTAATTTCAAAAGTTAATCGAAACGACCCATTTCCAAAGTTGTGAAATTTATTCGGCGCTTTTCTGGTTCGTAAAACCTTTCACTTGGGTTAATGCGCCCCCCTCCCAGTTATGAGCCGAGCCCAAAGGGGCATAGGTTATGGGCCGGTAATAGAAACTATGCCAGCTCCGATTGATGGGGAAAGTTTTGTAAATGAATGACGCACCGCGGAAAGGGAATTCCCTCCCTTTCTTGGGAAACCTTCCCTCTTGCGATTGGTCACTGCTAATGTACTGGCCAGCTGCGCCATATGCTCCAAAAAGGGAGCTGTAAAGATCCCGGACAAGGAGTTATAAAGTCCGGCCAGAGTCTTCGCGATTGGGGTTTTATGGCCAAAGACCAGTGAGCTAGCTGCCTGACCACTGCCCGGGAAGTGTTTTACTGCCGACTCCAGATAGTGGTTTTAGTGGAGTCTTGTCCTTGCCATGGCTCGAACACACCACCCACATTCATCCTTGAAGGACAACGACGGCATTTTATCCCATAAGGGAGGGATAACGAGGTTTGACCCTATCTTTGTGAGGGATCTTTTGAGGTAAAAAAGGGAACTAGGAACAGGAAAGAAAAGTCCTTTATTCGCACTGATAAAACTCTACTCGCGAACCTAGTAAACTTTTGTCTCTTCTAGGGAATCAAACATTACTTTCTTGCAGTAAAAACACACTTCAACTTCTCTAAGAATCGTAAAATTGGGTGAAAATTAAGTTTTTTCGTTTTACCGAAACAGTAGAAACTTTTAAACTGATATCACTTATATTTAGCACTAAAACTTCTCATTTGATACTAGTATTAGTTTTCCCACAAAACTCAACCCTATTTTATTCTTAGATAAGAAAGTGGTCTTAAGTCGAGAAAAGTGTTCATAAATACTAAAAACTTGAGTCTTTATTTTTGAACATAAAATTTAGTATTTGATATACTTTTTTTTCTCTTTCATTTCAAAAATATTTCGTCATATCTTCAAAATATAGCAGATAATTTCCCAATCCAGGAAAGACAAATAGTTAAAGAGATACAATGTTTCTTCAAATTTTTTTTTATATGTTCTTATTTTATTCATAACAAACTTTATATATTATTTTATATTTTTCCTCAATAATATCTCCAAAATAGTCATAAACTTTATTGTTTTCGATAGAGATGGGACATAAAATTGATGTTTACTAGCTTTAATGTTAATGTCATTTGCTATTAGTTTGTTTTAATTTTTTTCTAGAATTATATTAAAAATTGTTTAGTTTATTTTCATGTTTGTTTGTGTTGCTTTTAAAAATAATAACAGTTTATTCCTGACAATTTTAGGAAAAAAATTTATATTTTTAATTAGAAAATGCAACATATTGATTAGAATTTACCAGCAATTATTATATTTTATAATTTCATTTTTGAAAACCTAAAGAAATTTTAAAATTTTATTTTATTAAATAATTTAAAAGAATTTCATAAAAATGCATTTTTATTAAATAACCTTTAAAATTTAAATAACCCACAACTTCCAACTTCTTTGCATGAATATATTAGGTTGGGGAAAAAGAAATCCATTATTTTTACGTGAACTTTTTGTAACTTCTTTCAGATTCGCTTTGTAAAAAGGTTTAAAACAGTTTTCATGCAGATTTTTAGGTCTTGTGCGAAGCTACGACTGCTGACATGCTGTCAAGTTTGATAATTTTTGATATTTTATATACATTCTCGACGATGTTGTATCCATACGAGGTGTATCTTTAGCATCCAAATACCCAAGCGGAATCGACGAAACCGAAATTGTGCGTAACTGGTTGTTACAGTCATATATAGGACAATAAACACCTTTCACAATTTTAGCCACCTGGTCGGCATTTTCGCCATTATAAAAGAAAAACTAAAATGTATCGAATTTTCTGTTTGTTGTCTTCTATTTTTAAAACCTTGTACTCATAACTGAATAAATCAAACAAAAAACCGCAAGAGGATATTTTAGTGTCAATTGTCACATTTCCAACGAGCATAAATCTGAAATTGTTTGATAGATACCTCACGAGATAGCGATCACTACAGACGTCTACCGAAAAAATAAGGGATAACTTTTTCCCCAAACTAATATATATTTCCTTAGAAGACAGCAATTAAATTACATCAATTAATATATTATTTTAGTACAAAATTGAGTCCTAAATTAATTAAACAATAGTAATTTTCTTTATAAAAAAAAATTTAAATGTTACATAAAGTAGAAAGATTAAAAGGTTGCTTGTAGTAATAGTTAAACCTTGGTGAAGAACAGGAATTTTTGTAAGAATACAGAATTAACCTTTTTTTCCCAAATTTATATTCCCTCAAAAAAAAAATTAAGTTCTGCATTCTAAAACGGTTTTAAAAGCTTTGAAGAATTAATACAATTCGCCAATAAGCAAGACATCAAATCATTCTAGTTTTGAAGCTTAAAATGGAAACGTACGGTGTTTTGTTATGAGGAAAGCACCTCACAAAATAAACATCTTAACGCCGAATGTATATCTATAAAGTCATTTTACTCAAATGTTGTGACATACTGCTTAATATTCCTGCATCTGCCACGATTTAATAGTCGCGTCACACAAAAGCGAAAATCTCCTCATTTGAATTAACTTGCGGAGCATCGCTTTTTTCTTTTTCATAACAATTTCTTCTTCCAGCGGATGTGAAATTTCTGAAGTGGGTTTTGGCAACCGCTTTTTCTCATCCGCTGTTTCCTTCTGAAATGAACTATTTGGCTACGCGGAACGTGAAGTTCTCTGATTGGAAGCGAGACGAAAAAGGGGTATTTTCAGTTCCCGCTCTTTTCATTTCCTGGCGTTCTCCGGGGAGACACACGGGTTTCCTTCCCACAAATTTCCCCGAAGTCGAGGAACGAATTTTCTTTCAATTTCATTTCTCCTCTCTTCGCTGCTTTTTCCCGCGTCAGAATGGTAATGAATTTTTTTTCCTTTTCCGTTTCCATGTTGGAATTATTTATTTATTTATTCTTTTTTTCACATTCCTTACCACACAGTCGTGTGTCGAAAAGGTAATGGATGTTTGGACACAGTGTATTTTATAGGGAAATGCAGTGTCTACTTCACAATAAATGTCTTTCATGAATTACATAGTAATTCAAAGCTGTTCTATGGGTTTTCACCAGGTATTAGTCTCACCGGGAACGAGATATACTGCAATGCATTTTTAACGTTCCAGTTGATTTTTCCACGAACCTGTTTTGTTCTTTTTTACCATCTTGTGGAATTTCAGAAAAAATTTTTTTTGTTCTTTTGGAAACGCATTCAATAAGATTATCGCGCATTCGTTCTCTTTATATATATATAATTTATGGATTACTTTCAGTTGAAATGAAAATTATGAGAGTAATTACAACTTTAACAGTTACAATGAAGTCGTAACTGAATTTTATAATGGACGTCATCATATATTATCTTCCAAGAAGACCAAATCATTTGCATTTCCTTATCCGTTAAGTTTGTAATATATACTTACTTTTAGGAAAATATTTTAATTGAGTCTAATTTAAATCCAAATTTTTAATTTATTCATTTATTTTCATAAAAACTATATTAATCTTACATTTTTATAATAAACGATGGAACATTTTTATAATAAACGAAACCAGCTTTCACATGTTATAGCTTCCAAAGAAAAACCTGTACATAGCTTACGAAGAAAACTGTCATTTAAAAATAATAATATTTACTATTTGATAAGCTTTATTCAAAATGTTAATTTTCACCGAAATGAATCAACCACGGTCCCATATAGATAAATCGAAAAAAATTGAATGAAATGTGCATAACTTTTTTTATATATAAGTTATTAATATTAGCGTTACTTTTATCCACTTTCCAATGTATTTCTGATCAGCGGCATATTGGGAAATGCGCAAACATGTTTTGTGGAATGAAAAAAAATAAAACAATACTTTTTAAAAACAAAAAATTAATCAAATATGTTATTTTCATTAAAAAATTTGCATCATGGTTTTGTGAAGCTTTACCTTTAGCGGTTACGCATAGGTAATAGTTTTTAACGAAGACCACATGTCATAGTTCTTGAAGCGAGCAGAATTCCGACACGATATTACATCGCTTACGTTAATTATATCTTACATTGTTATCTTAAATAAAAAATTCTGTGATAAGTTTAAATCAGCAATCTCAGATAAAAATTCCGGAAAAATAGCAGAATAAATATTTTATTTATAAAGATGCAAAATTTTATTATTACACGGTCCTCAGGTGATCATAGAAAAATTTCTTCTTTTTACTTTCTTGCGTCTTTAAAAATATTCGATTTATCTCAAATCATTCAAACTGAACAAATCATTGTAATTTGTACTTTTATTAAGATTTTAGGGAATGTGAATGTGTGCACACAGATTATCATTGGCAATTAGATCATTTGTATGTGAGTTCGATACCTAGCTCCATTATAGGAACTAGAAGTGATTCAAAGCCCAATACAATCAAAGATCGCTGACAAAGAGGCCAACAAGTGTAAAAAATTACTGTTCATCAGCGAACTATATTACATATCAAAAACTGATTAAAAAAATATTAGTTTTAAGTCACTAATCTACTGTTTGTTAATGTTTTTAAATTTGCTGTCTTCTTCCATTGGTGTTGCATTGTGGGAAAAAAGTATAGTAGCTCGACCTCCTCTATTTAATGTAGTCCAAACTTATGGAGCAAAGGGTTGGGCTTAAGATATTTTCAGGTGTTAGAAATAAGCAACCAGAAACCTATTGCAAACAAATAAAACGACATTAATATCACGTGACTTGTAACGTCACACCTAGATATTTCATTAGGTAAAATAAAGTGAGATCCTTTGTGTAATTTCAAGCGAATTTTATATTATTGTATTTAATCAGACGTTCTTTACAAAATCGGATTCAATAAGCGATTCCACAAAGGCCTTCAACAGAATCAAATCTAAGAATATTGGCATATTATCGTCTGTTTTCTTCCACTTTATCGTTTGCTATTGCCCAAATGCGGCTATTTCGATCACAGGCATTTTTCAGCTAAATCGCCCAATTTGGAGGATGCTGGGACTAGATATGCATCGAATGTCTTATTCCATCCACGAAATATGATGACAGTCATAAAAAAATAGAAGAAAAAAAAAATCCATTTTTATGACCTATACACACTATTCCTGGTACATTCCTTTTTTTTTTTTATTTCTATTCCAGTATCCATCCGACACAATCGTACCTTTTTACCTCCGTTTTAATGCCCCATAAAATCGCAGCAGCAAAGAGCACACGAAGAGGGATTATTTTAATGTTCTTTGTCCCTATCTCAGCCCCCGAGTGTAGGGATTAAAGTATTAAGAGACAGAAAAGTGGACGTTTTGATGGCGGGAAAAGGGATTATTTTTTTTTTCTCCCTCTGTGAAACTACTGGCAAATACTAACAATTAATAGCAGTGGAAACGCGCGAGGGAACTCCATAATGAGAAGGAATGATTTTAAAGCACAAAAATCCCTGACTATTAAGGATTTTTACATTTCTGCCAGTAACTGGTTTTCCCTATCGTTCGGTTTCCCGAGCTTAGAATGAGAATTAATGTATTGGGCGGATAAGTTGAAATGATTTGATCAAAGCACAGTAAATATTGCCGAAACTGCAGCTTTAATCCCTTTTATTTAACCTTTTCTTGCTTTTTGTTTGCTCCAGGGCAGCTATTTCAAGGGATTTAAAGAGGATTTGAAGAAGATACTTGATTTAATCACCCACATGTTGCACATCTTGGGCAAAAAAACAATCATTACTGATAAGTGATTCTAATTCAGATTAATCATATGATCTTCTCGGATTAGTTTAAAATTAATTTCTACAATCCAGTTGTTATAATGCTTTTTTTATTTTCGAACCTCATAAATGCGTATGATTTCGGTAAAAATATATAAATAGTACCTGGCATCGTAATCGGATTTGTTAAATTTATTATTGCATCAATTTTTACTTGTTTAAAAAACAAGATGTATTGAACTTAACTATACAAAAAAAATTATTCGGTTTCTTAATCATATCATTATAAACACAATTGAGAAAAATGGTTTATGTTTTGCTTAAGATAAAAATTTGTCATATCAGTTAAAAACGAAGATAAAATCAGCAAGTTTTATTTCAATAACTGCGGGCGAAGAAATATTGCATCTTCGAGTTGTAAGTGTTATATTTCTCATTTCAGAGAACACGCATCCTTTAGAAGTACAAATGTAAATTATAGAATCTTTTATTATGCGAACTGATATATATGATGTCAATCTGTAAATAAATACTTAAAATACGTTTTTGTGAACGTTCTAAATCTGTTGTATCGTATTTTAATATCTACCGCCTAAATTGACTTTTAGTTGGATTTCTTCATATTTTGTACACCATGTGTCGAAAATATAAAATCCTGGAAACTCCCAAACACTTTTACTTGAAAATGTACGTTCAAAATGAACGTTGTGCTTCTGCCATGCTCATGTGTGACGAGGATTGAAGCCTGATACATTATGCTTACACTACCACTAAGCCACAGTAAGTTTATCAATAAACACTTTGTACTTTTAAATCACAAGACCGTGGTGGCCTGGTTGGTTAGGGGGTCGTTCTCATTACCAGAAGGTAGTGAGTTCGAATCCTGGCTTAGCTGAAGATCTGTCGTGTTTACTAATGGCGACTGGGGCACGTAAAATATGTTGGGTATCAATGTCCTCCTTGTTCCCATTCCAAATTACTACCTCTGGGGGTGGTTAGAGTCAGGCTATGAGTCTTCTCTGGCTTCAATCTCTAAATTGGAAGTTCCAGATGGTGCTGCCATCTATGAGCAAAAATTCGTGCTTCCACTTTGCTGAGGGGATGCTTTATTCGTAAAAGGAAGCTCTTCCAGTAACTGACGGGCGGGTGTGGCTTCGACAAGTGTCATAAGTAACAACAACTTTTAAATCACGATCAAGTGATGTGATCAATGCCTTTATCGATCAGTAAATTATATGGTTGTCACTCTTATCTCCGTAATATAAATCTGAAGTAAATTCAGATTTGTAATGTGTAATGGTTGACTGCACATTCTAAACATGGTAATTTCAGATTAGGACAAGAATGTTCACAAGAGTTCCATTTCTCAATCCACTTCATTCCAGCATCTACAAGCCTTGAATAATTCAGTTAAAACAATGATTGCATTTTTTTTTATTTTTTTATTAAAAAAGTACTGCTTATAGGCGATGAAAATTGGACTTGGTGCTCACAGGAATAGCTTCTAGAAATTCTCACATTTAATTCCTTCCACGATTATATTAGGCGAATTGCGACGAGTTTGTCTATAAAATGGTAACAAATGACAACCGATTAGTTTGATATCGTTATATTACAACAAATAATAGCAACGATAATTTCTACATTTTAAAATTCTCAAAGTATTGAAAACATTATGAAGATTCGAGGGGGGTCGATAACAGCGATTATAATGACATTTAAAACATATTTTTGAATAATGAATAATATAAAGCAATATTATTCAACACGTTTTATTTTATGTTTATTAATAAACAGGAGAAAATATGCGCTCCATCTCAGTTCTGTTTAGCGTAAGCTGTTGAAATATTGGCTCTATCGCATTTAACTCAATGGTTAACTCCAAAAGAAATCTTACTTTGACATTTTACAAATTAAATATAAATTTATCCAGTATTTTTTATGTATAAAAATAATTTTATTTTGTAAGATATGCATTTATAGTATGAGATGCACTCTTTGTCATAATTATAAAACTAAAATTAAAGTATTCTATATAACTTTGGCAAAGTGTAAGCAAATTTTTTTGTTCTTAATTAAGTGAGAAAACTCCCAGAGATATATTTATTGAAAAACTAAATCAGTTTGCAACCTTATTCTACTATATATGATATGTCTATATATCATCCCTTAAATATTAAATATGAGCATTTTAAAATTAAATAAGCAATTTACATAATGAGGTATCTATTTAGTCGGAGAATCGTATTGGTGAGAAGGTGTATTTATGTATTAAATACTTTTATTTCTTGATGTCTTTCCATTAGTGTGACATGAAAATATGATTGTCAGCTCAATAGTTGCCTTTGCAACTGAACCATTGTTTAACACTGAAAAATATTTGGTTATTGTATGTCCTAAGTTCATCACTTGAGTTAGGTTTTCACGGTCTTATTTTCTACTTACTTTTCCAGATTATTTGTGAGTGAGACATCAAAAATATATATTGTTAAATATTTACAGTTAAGAAATATCAATCAATTCCAATACAAAATATTGCTTTTTAATAAAATGAACTCAAAAGGCATTAAAATTCTAAGCAAAAAGAAGCACCTACGTGTTACAATGATTCCTTATATTGCTTATGATCTCTGAGTTCAAATCAAAGATAATTGGGTGGACTGAACTGTTACAGATTGTGTCCAGACGCATTTACTTTTAAAATATTAACCTAAATCGTCATCAATAATTAGCAAATTGTAGTCTATCGCAGGTATAGATTTAAAATACCAACCTCTTTCACGAAGTATATGAATATGGGTGTATAATTATATCATTTATTAGTGTTGATTCAACTAAATACAACTCTTATAAGTAAAATAAAAGTATTTAATTAAGATTCTATCTTTAGAGGAAAAAAAATCAGTATTTTCCCTGATATACCACTAACTACATTCAAAGATATTCACATTTCTTTCACTAAATGTGGTATATAATACGGATTTAAATTGAAAGAAACTAATTTTTTTTTCTAATGGCGGGCACTTGGGTGATTAATTGTTTGCCACAACAAGACCAGAAACTGATACTCATTTATCGTTACCCGGTGGGCACCTGTGAACCAAGTCACGGAGGTACGAGTAGCAATACCCACGTCACACCACCACAAACCCCTTTATAGGGCGGGTCACATTCATCCATCATCTGAAGAAAGGACAAGAAATACGGAGAAAAAGTACATCCATGCCCGAGCCGGGATTCGAACCCTGGTCCCCCCCATCCGTAGTTAAGTACGCTAACCACTGGACAAAGAAGGCGGCAAGAAACTAAATATTTATCCTTTTATATAGATTTAACATTATAGTTTCTTAACATTTATTACAATAGATGGTATGTTCACAGAACTATTCGGTTAATAATGTAAACGATAATTGACTTCTTTTTTTATCTGCTATCTTAATGTTATGAAGAATTTCTGTAATGAATATAAGAAATTGTAAAGAAGTATATCAGTTTATAACGAAATATATTAATTTGATGCCACTGAGTTGCACAAATGGAAAGATTTCGTAATAAGTTTCAACTTGTTATTTAGCCCTAACAGTTGTAAAAGAGGTTTTCACCTTCTTAAACTTTTTGCATTCAGATAGCATTCTTCCTTAACAGTTATTCACATACCATAAAGTAGAAAACTGGAGAATTTTACTCACATTTTGACCAAATGTGAAGATGGAAAATAAAAATTTAAGATCTTTAGTTTGTTGTTTCAAGTGGTTGTATTCTAACCTAAAATCATCCATTCCAAACTTTTGTAAGACCACTATGCCATATAATAAGCCTCAAACAGATAAATTGAAGCATCAAATTTTAATTTACAATAAGAGAATCAGTTAAATATGATATGAAAGCTTTAACTAATAGAGATTGATATATTTGACTAAACTGTTATCCCCAAGACTAAACTGTTATCCCAATTGATAGGGATTGGTCAAATTGATTGAATTTTTATCTAAGACTTTAATTAAGAGGTTGAACTTTTGTCTTAGATAAGCGACCTTATTTTAGATACCTTTATCTGAAGAACAAAACTGACAAAATGGAAGATAAAACTTCTGCATGAATTAGTAGTTAAAATATTATGACTCATGCAAGTTAATTACAAAAAAAATCAATTTGTAATGTCTTTAAGAAGTTTTTCCATTCTACATTTCCTATAAATTGCAGACTGCATTCCTGTTTTCCAAGGTAGAATATCATTAATTCTAAAATACCATACTTAACTAATGAGTTTTTTCAGATCTTCATAGATTCTTTTAAATAAAACAAGTACAAGGCACAAGTTTAAGAATTTAACAATTAAGAATGCATTATAACGAGTATAAATTAAGTATTACTTAATAATTATGTAAATAATACTTAATTTCAGTAGTAATAAATAATACTTAATTTATACTCGTTATAATATAACAAGTATATATTAAGTAATACTTGTTATATTATATAACGAGTCTTTCAATACTTGTTATATATGTTGTATAATTAATACTTGTTATATTATATAACGAGTATCACTTGATATTATCGTTATATACTCGTTATATTATATTTTATACTCGTTATATTTTATACTCGAATAAAACAGTTATTTTCGAATTTCAGAAAAATGTATCCTTAGTTAAATTTCCAACCCCAAATTTAATTTATTCCTTTTAAAATCTTTGTGATCTTGTGAACTGTATCAGAAGTTTTTACCTGTTATTTAAAACCCTTTGCAATCTCAAATAAAAACAGTGAGTTTAGTTATATATTTTATAAAAGTTGCCTTATATTTTATAAAATAAAACGTGTCATTGTGTTTACGCATGACACTAGTCGTGTTGGGTAACGTTAACCGGAAAGGGCGTCGCCAAAATTATTTTGTCAAAGCTCTATACCTACTTGTAAAATGAACATACAATGAAAATATATTTCTTAAACATTATATAATAGTTCTAGTTTTGACAGTAAACTTTCATTCTTATTTAAAAATTAACGACATTTAAACTATAACACACTGATCGTGAAAATAATAAGAACAAAGGTAATTTTTAAGCTAACCATTTTAGAGTACTTTACATGAAAGTAAAGACTATTTTATCACCATCCCAATGATACTTTTTATTGCCACTTCGAAAAAAAACTTAATTCAGTTGGCGCGAAACGTCTCTTTCCGTAAGATAATAAATGTTGTTTAACCCCCATAAAAATAATGGGCATTGTTTGTATAAATCTATTTAATAAATGCAAACATTTCAACTATTTTACATTACTGTCTCAGAGAATATTTCTATAAATACTTATATTCAAGATAATAGTTTGTTTAAAAGCTTATGGAATATGTGCTTGAGTTCCTCTATAGTGGCTTTAAATGCATTTTCATCTAGGTATTAAGGAATCAAAATATGGCCAATAAAGCAATTTTTATGACTTTATGATCCAACATAAGAGGAGAAGTTTACTGGAAGTACCTCATAATAATACTCTGAATGTCAATAAATTGTCCTGAATTAGGGTATTTTTGAATGATTGTACACTGTGAACATAACTTACCAATAAAATCTCTGAGAATCCAAATATATATATAACGCAGCACAACTTATAAATCAGATGTTTAGCTATAGACCATCGAATTTTCTCTGAAGGAAATGTTCCATCCAAACAAACGATTATGATTCGATTTAACATTTATTTTTATTCCCATCGATGAGATGGATATTTTTGTAATCTGAAAGTTTCTGTAGTAAATCACAGTAACAAGTATTTGATGTTTACTTCTTAATTAACCAAACAGAAGTTTATTTAAAGCAAAATATAAGCACATAATTGACTTGATATTAAGAAAGATTGCATTTCACAAAGAAACAAGTTGTTCCTCTTTTCTTTGAATATTTATGCTACTTCATATCACTTCACTTTAGTTTTTTATTGACTTGAGTTGTTTGAAGCTTTTATTTCCTTTATCATCAACCAAGAATTTTAATTTAAAGTTTCAAATACGAGTTTCAATTACTTTTCGTCTTGAAGTCATTCAAATTTGAAGTTCTAATTTTTTTGTTTATAGATTTTAATATTCCAACTATATATATATATATATATATCTTTTAATATCCATTCTTAACATTTTTGATCAAACTGATTTTATGAATATTTCTTAAATAATAACTATGACTTAAGAAATATTCATAAAAACAATTTCGACTTTATACCAAGTGAATTCAGAACAAAAATATTCTGACCATTTGCAAAGGTTTATTAAGTTTAAAATAAAACCACACATGTTCTGATCAAGGAAAATTTTTGTAAAATCTTTTGAATATCCACCAAATATTTGGTCTTAAAACATATTGCACAATTAGTGGAAGTAATTAAACACTTAAAGAAAGAAAATTCGAGCATTGATCTTTTTATACATATTAACTATATTACTACAGTTTCAAGATTAATTATTTATTTTTCAGTTAAAATACTTTTTCTCTTTAAAATTTTATTAATTCAAATTCTATTGTTTATGTTAAAAATTTGCTAATTTTTAAATTAATATTAAATTTCTCAATGATACATATATATTTGAAAAGTTGTTTGATTGAAAAAACTTTGATTCCTCTCTTAAAAAAAAAAAATAGAATTTCGTAATAAATATTGTATTTCAAAATTCTCACTCTGAAAAGCTTGTAGTTTATTTCTTAAATTTGTACTCTCTCTTTCTTTCCTTTTCTTAAAGGAAATTCTTATACGATATCAGAAACTACTCCATTGTTAATCTGGCGTACTTTTGGACAATAGGCTTTACATCTCGTTTTTCAAAGATAAGCCGTTCAATTTTTGAACTTTTCCAGCGCAAGATTATTCACGAAATGTTCAGAAGAAATCGAAAGGAAAAGTATCTCTCTTTTTTTTCTTTCTCTCTCTCCCTCTCTCTTACTCTAGAATTGAGGCCGCAGAGAGAGCAAACGATATCACTCTTTTCTTTGTGAAGAGAAGTGAAGGGAAGAAATCTAACAGTCCGCAGTCGTCAAACAGGAAGAACTGCAGACGACGTCAAATACGAATGTCAGATTTGGAAGGACGTGGAACACTCGAAGGAATACCATTTCTCCGAAGTGAAAACGATTTCGAAAAGGTTTTCGAGTCGAGGCAACATTCAGATGTCGTACCCCTTCTCGCATAGAAAAGAGATAGAAATGGCAGACGACCGACGATAACAAACAAAGGAGCTCGGTATAATAGTCGCGAACTTGTTTTTATCGTGTTCCCTGCAAAATTTGTAAGAATTGGCGATGGAATATCTGGAACGATACGACGTGAGGTGCATTGGGTTTCAGTACTTTTGGAATCTGTTACATTTTAGGAAGCCTCCCTACACGGCGACATTTTTGGAACTGGATAGAGATTTGCATTTTAAGATTTACCATATCGTAAATAACTTGGACGAAATCAAATAAGACTGGTGCATGGGGAAAAGGCAAGTGAGTCAACTCAACTCAACACGAATCAATTTATTTTGTTCTGAGAACTCCAGTAAACATTCCAACTAGCATTTTTCCTCGGCAAGTTAAGGGGAAAAGTTTTAGATAAAAAAAAATATGGTAATCCATAGTATTCAATATTCTGCGTATTCTGATGCCAAATAGAACAACAGAAATCTTGCCACACAAAAAAACCTGTCCTCTTTATAAATTTAATTTTCTCTTAAAAATTAGAAATCTTTTCTTTTTTTTTCCCCCTTAAAAATTTTTAAGTTTACTTGAATAATTATAAAAGAATAAACTGTTGACTAAACTATATTGGATATTACTAATATATACTCTTGATTAATGAATATTTTTCATAATACATGAATTGTTGTTGTTGTCGTATGCCAGCCAGGCTGGCAATATGGGGTGCGCTACTCCACTTTTCCAACTGAACCATATTTGGTGTAGAGTCCGACTTCCTCAGTACACACATGTCATAGGTACCCGTTTATAGGGAAGGCAACCATTCACACACACACAATGAAAGGACAAAGACAAGAAAGAGAGAGAGAGAAAGTATATCCATGCCCGAGCCAGGATTCGAACCCAGGTCCCACCCATTTGTAATCAGGTACGCTAACCACTAGACTGGTTGGGTGGCAATACATAAATCAAAATGTAAATAAGAATATATCTTTATTCTTTTATAATATATTCACTGGTTTCATCAGACAGAGAAATTACAGAAAATGAAGTTGGTGCGAAAAGCAAAAGTTTCAATTTGTTCAAGCTTTATTAACTATTTTTCTGAAGAATTAAAAATAAATAAAATTTATATTTGGAAATTATGAAAATAAAAGAGTTTTAGATTATAAATAAATGAAATTATATATGTAAATAATAAATAAATATGAAGGGCGCATTGTTGTTATAAATAAATAATAATTTTGTATCCCTTCATGATTATTGTCTATCAAAATATCTCATTAAAAATATTTTCTTGTCATACCTTTTTACTCAATATAAATCATTCAGAAATTTTTCATTCGGTGAGAAAATTTGCACGAAATAATTATAATTGTAAAGTTGGTAGTATCGTTAATATTTTTTCTTGTAAAAGTATGGTTTATATATATATATATATATATATATATATATATATATGCTGCATTTTAACTCAAATGAAAACAAATAAAAGGCATATTTTTGTAAACAATTAGAAAATCAATTTCTTAAAAAAATTCTGAAATAGAAGCAAAAAATACGTGAAAACAAAATAGTTCTATGTAATAATATGTGTATGTAAAATAATGATTTATAATAGCAATGTAAAATATTTTAAAGTTTTTAACAGAAGAGATGAAAAAATAAGATTACGAAAAATGCTCAAATCATAAAAGATTTTTAAAAAATTAGTAGCCGCCCACCCTATTTAGTAATCAACGTGTCTGACTGTGGATTGGGAGGTACTGGGTTTGAATCCCGGTTCGGGCATGGATGTACTTTCTCTCTCTCTCTTCTGCCTTTGTTCTTTCTATGTGTATGAATGGGTTGTGAATGGTTTCCTCTCCTATAAATGGGTAATTATGGCATGTGTGTACTGAGGAAGTCGAACTCCACACCAAATTATGGTTCTGTTGGAAATGTGGAGCAGCGCACCCTATATAACCAATCTATCTGTCACAAGACAACAACAAAACAAGAAATTAAAAAAGCGTTTTTTAATAAGAACAAGTTCTATCATTTATAAAACAAAGGGAAAAAGTTTCAGTAATGAAAATGGGATAGATAAAAACAGAAATCAAAAACAGGAAAATTGAGAAAGATAATAATACCTAGAATAGAGAAAGAAAAATAAAACTTGTCATTTTTCATCTTTTGAACAAAAGATAAAAAGAACGCGTTTCGAATTCATTTGTGTAAAATGTCTAAAAGATAAACAATGAACAGTTCCCAATACCTTCAAATGAAAATTAATATTAAGTGAATAGAGAAAAAAAACATTCAAAACAAAAGTTTCTCAAACGAAAAAACAAAAATTATAACTATACTTGGCGGTGTAAAATATTTAAAAATTTAAATATATAAAATAAATTTATAAGCAAGAAGTTAATAATATTATATTGTCCGGAATGTTCGTGGAATTTTTCGGTAGGTATCATGAGAAAGAGACCTGAATATGTCATAATTATTGAAAATAAGTGACATATGTACTTTTACTAAAAGAGATAACTTTTGTTTTACATTGATAGAGATAAATATCAGTTTCATACGCCTTAGAATATGACAGCAAATAAAATGCATCATGGGCATTTAATTATTTTCTTTTCCCGAAAGGAAAAAGAAATGGCAAAAATGCCATACATATATGAAATGGCAAAAATACCACACATATATGAAAGGGCAAAAAAAAAGCACACTAGCGGCAAATAAGATATGCACTGTTTATGGTGAAGGTGCTGTAGCCGAAAAAACTATGTGGAAGTGGTTTGCTAGGTTTAGAGATGGAAATTTCGACATTGAAGATCAAGAACACCGGGGTAGGCAATCCACCCCAGACGAAGATATGATTAAGACAGAAATCGAGAATAAGTCAACATTACATCAATTCGCTGGAATGCTAAATAAATCAAAATTAAACATTTGTAAAGCTTGGCTACGTATAACGGCTTGATGTATGGGTTCCGCATGATTTAACGGAGAAAAATCTGTTGAATCACATCTCCATTTGCGATTTGCTTTACACACACAACGAGGAACTAATTTGAAATTCTCATAATTTTGAATTAAGGAATATATATATATAGATGCATTGGACTAATTAATAGATACAAAGGTCAAATCATCACATAGCTATGACAATATGTACGTAATCTTTTTTAAATAATTGGCTCCGTTTCCGTAATACATTGGGTTTCTGTTCTGGAATGAGTTCTGAATTATTAAGCCTTTGAGTACTAAATTATTTGAAGACTGCAGTGCATTGAAGTAACCAGATGATTCAGCCGATTGAAGTCTCATTCGTTAAATGTACATAAAGGGTTAACAGAGAAATCTTGAAATTTGCAAGAAACTAAATAGAAAAATGTCAAGTCATAAAATTCTGGTCTTGGCTGGTGCATTTAATTTCAGCAGTTCTCCAATTTTAAATTAATTATTTCAATACTATTAGTTTATTTTGATACAATTTTTTATTCTAATTGAATAAATGATGATTTTATTTATTTCTAGAATTTACCCTTTATACCAAAGAATGGATAAAATTAAAAAATTACAAATCATGTCCTTGTGAGGTATTTAATTTTAATCATCAGGTAATCAGGTGCTTAATTATAATCAAAAATAATTTAAATTTATTAAAAATAAAACATAATTTTTTTAAAATGTAACAGAATCTAAGCCCTATTTACAATAATGTCTCTGATGTAATACAATATTGTAATATCTGATAATAAATACGTCAAACAATCAAGTTTGTCCACTCGTTTCTTAAAGTGTCTTCCTGAAAGATCTTCAGTTTTTAAAGAAATAAATTTATCATGTTATAAATGTAAAAATAATTTGTATGTATAAAACTATTTCTTCATTTTCAAGTTAAAGTTAAAATTATACAGAACAGAATATATTATTTTTTCGCAAAATAATATGTAATTTATTACGGAACAAATGTCAGAAGGAACAAAAATTATTAAAAAGGCCATAAAATAAAATATTTTGCTTATGTAATGTATCAAGTTAGATCAAGTTATGGTCATTGGCATCGGTAGCCTGGCTGCTTATTCGTTCTTATGATTGGAATATAATGGGTTCAAATCCCCGATCCAAATGAAGATCTGTCGTATTCACTAATGGCAGCTGGTGTGCCTAAAAAAAATGTCGTGGTAGCAATGTCTTCCAAGTGAAATGATACTTCTGGGGGTGGCCGGTCAAGTATGTGTTCTGCTGCTTGGTCCCTGCTTCTAAATTACTGAGAACCACTATTTCTGGGGTAACGATGACACACCCACAGAGTGCCCCACTATTTTTGTTGTCACTATTCCTGCCCTTTGTAGTCTAAATAGATGGGATAATTAAGTAGACGAGTAATTAAAATGAAAAAGAAAGGTGATGGCCAAGGCTGCTAACCACCACATGATTTTAAACCCCTATCAAAACATTAGTCTCTTATAAATATAATAAACCCTCTCATAGTTTTAACCAATGTTCAAGTCATACACCGTATAGAAACACATCAGGTTCTAGGTAAGCTAAGTTTGCATTTTCCTTAAAATCATGTACTTTAGTGGGATCAGGTATCGAGCCTGTTAACTTTAAGAACACAGAAACGACGTCTTTTGCGGCGACGTTAATGGCACTTTCAGTCTTTGTATTTTTATCGAATATTGTAATGAATTGCTTGATACAAGCATTGGAAAATTCGAAATCCTTAAAATTTCCTTTCTGGTAAGAAAAATGTATTTTATTTATTTTAATAATATTCCCAGAAAATTTCTATTATAAGAAACTAATGTAAGGTTTTTTTTTTTAAATGTTGTAAATGGCTATAACAAGCCTCTCACACCCTAACTTAAGAATGTTAATGTTCTACAAAGCTCATTAAATGTTTTCATAACGATGTACTTTATCACAATAAACCCCCATAAACGAAGTAGGAACTCAAATAAGCACGTGTCAGGTGGTAGTAAAGAAGGTTATGTGTAACCATTGTAAAAAAAGGCTGAACTAGGTGCAGTATTGCTAAATTACATCAATAAAAATCATAATCACTCTCTTTATTGACTTATTTTTTCATCATCACAACTCATTAAAGTCGATGGAAAGCGTTTTCATGCAGACAACCAAAAGACGTTTCATTGCGCAACTCCTGAATACAAAATCAGAAGGAGGCTTTTTTTTTTTTTTTTACAAGCGAACAAATCACGAACCCTGATGCAACTTGGCAACTACTCAACTCCACTGGGGCACTTCAATTAGCACGATAAATTCTAAGTTTGGCGGCATTAATAACCACAATAATTCGCTCACTGCTTGGCGCACTTTCCCAAACGGCGTCCGTGCCACGATAGGTGAAAACCTTAAGCGGCACTTTTCAAAGCACGTGACACCACTTGGGGGTGTCTGACAGTGGCACGTGACTGATTTACTGACCTAAGCCCGGCAGAAAGGGCTTCGTGCGACGGCATGTGTTTGCAACTATGTTCCACTTTAACGCTTTTTACTGCCATCATCAACTAGGGATATATCCTGTACAAAGTATCATAGTTGTACTGTATGACATTAATTTGTACTGTCAGAGACACCTAAAATGGCCGTTGTTAGGGCATAGTGATCCATGTTATGCTAATATTCGCCCCTTAATTGAATTTCTAGACGCCGGATTTATTTTCCTTCACTTCTTAGAAGGTTTCCACTGGGTTTGAATAACAGATTATGGGGTAGGAACGGCGATCCAGGAAGCTAACAACCCGAGACAACTTATGTTTCAAACTTACAGTTAACTGTAACCGGTTATACTCCTTTGAGGATTTTCAAAATTCATTACGTCATTTATCAGAAGTAGAGCTACCTTACGAGCCTCATGAATTCAGAATTACGTCTAACTTTATGTAAGTTGTTATGAAGTACGAAAATAGATGATGTGTAAGTAAGGTTTAGGTATATAAGACATAATCCTATTTATATATAATAGTAAAAAGTAATAATATTAAATAAATAACTAAAATTTATTTGTATTATTATTTTTATTTATTTATTTTTGTTATATAGAATACTAAAACATTTTGGACATATATATATATTAGGTTGGGGAAAAAGTTATTCATTATTTTTTCGGTAGACGTCTGTAGTGATCGCTATCCCGTGAGGTATCTATCAAACAATTTCAAATTTATGCTCATAGGAAAGGTGACATTTGATACTAAAATATACTCTTGCGGTTTTTTGTTTGATTAATTCAGTTACGAGTACAAGGTTTTAAAAATGGAAGACAACAAACAGAAAATTCGATACATTTTCGTTTTTCTCTTGTAACGGCGAAAAAGATAGCCGGGTGGCTAAAATTGTGAAAGGTGTTTATCGTCCTATATAAGACTGTAACAACCAGTTACGTACAATTTTTGTTTCGTCGATTCCGTTCGGGTATTTTTGATGTTAGAGATGCACCTCGCATGTGGATACAGCATCGTCGAAAATGTCTATAAAATATCAAATATGATCGAAGTTAACCGCATGTCAGCAGTCGTAACGCGTAAGTCCTAAAAATCTACATGAAAGCTGTTTTAAACCTTTTTACAAAGTGAATCCAAAAGAAGTTACATAAAGTTCACTTAAAAATAATGGAGTTCTTTTTCCCCAACCTAATATATATGTACATATTGTATTTTTATATTGATTAACCAAGATAATTGTCTTAAAATTAATAAAACAAAACCAAAATTTGGCAACAAAACAATGTATAGGCTTTTATTTAAAAAATAAATTATCCTATTTTTTTTACATAAAATGAAATCAATAAGAAGTTTTTGTGAAGGTATCTCTAAACCTGAAAAAAATAGCGCCATTTTTCAAAACAACGTTCTACTACGTTTAAATGAAATAGCAATGTCACTATTTTTCATTTGGTCAGGTTTACAAGTAAAGCATTTTCTTTATTCCAAGAAAATCCTTTACGATTCTACTTGTCACAATCGTATACAAGTTTTTAATGAAGTGTAGACCGAGAAACCAACCAATTCAATTGCTTATATTTTTTATAAACAGATGGAAAGTAAATCAAAATGAAATTCGGGTGACAAATACGATGGCAATTGCGAAACTGAACGAAAATGGCGTTTGTCATCTTATTCATATAAGGGAAAAATATCGCTTTTAGAGCCATTCTTCGACAAGAAAACTTTAAATCTGGTAATCCTTCGGTATTTGCACCACCAAATTTAATTTCTTTGTTCTATGTTGCCCCGAAGCCAATCTAAAACCTGACAAAGCTGCTTGCGATATTGCTACAAGACCAACACAACCAATCCACTTTAAAGGGATGAAAGAATTTTATTAATTTCAATTCTTTTTTCCACCGCCAAATTGGCGGGAATGACTTATAGCGAAAGAAAATCTGATACCTTTTGCTCAATTTTTGGAACTTAAGTTTTCTTTTCTATTCTGCGCAAAGCTTAGTTTAATCTTACAGCAGTTTTCGTTCATATCAACTCGTTTTAACGGTTAAGCCCCTGGCATAAATTTTGACGGCATAAAATTCGAAGCCGACCCTAATCCGGCGCTACTTCTTCCCCCCTCCCCCGCCCAACCCCCGTTGTCATGCAAAATGAGCTGCAGGCATTGATTAACTCTTTGCTGTCCAGAAATATTAATATATTCTGTCAGAAACTTGACTCTGTTTGTCAGCCGGTTGTTGATAAGGCGGGCATTTTTCTTGTCGACGTCGAGAAATTCTCTCCTTTTAGAAAACTGTCAGGAAAGTGCAGTTAAAATGTATATGCGTATCAGTTCTTTGCAGCATGCATACGATTGCTATGGGGGGGGGAAGAAAAAAAACTTAGGTTGTGCTGTTTACTTGGTAATGGTAAAAACAACAATTTAATAAAGTAAAATATTGTTATAAGATTGTGATACATAAATGAAAATATTTTCATTGTATACTTTTATTAATATTGTCATAATTCTTTAATTTGGAACAAAGTAAGATTACTTTTTTATTACAGTTCATCTCAATATATTAATAAATTCTTATTAATTAATCCATTGAGGACTAAATATTTTATTATTGTTTATATAGATTTTTTTTATTATTGTCCATTCTTTTAAGTATAGGCTACAAATAAAATTATTCTCTCTTTCATCAACGAGTAAAAGTTTTAAATTTAAAATTGGTTGTTAATTTATTTTTCTTTCACTTGATTCAAGTTTAAAGTTTAAAATTGTCTGAAACTTATATAACTTGCTGTTGTTATCAAAGAAACCAACTATAAAAACTTATAATGTGTCTATTTAAAGTAATAAATTATTAATGTTAAAATAATATAACTCGTACATGTTATTATTTACCATATTTACTATGCGGGGGCCTGGTTGGTTAGGGCGTCTTTCTCGTTACCAAAAAGAAGTGAGTTCGAATCCCGTCTTAGCCGAAGATCTGTCGTGTTCACTTATGGTGACTTGGGCACGTAAAATATGTCGGGTCGCAATGTCCTCCATGTTTCCTTTACAAATTAATATCTCTGGGGTTGGTTGGAGCCAAGCTATGGGTCTTCACTGGTTTCAATCTCCGAATTGGAAGATTCAGATAGAGCTACAAGTCGTTCTTCCACCTTCGAATGAGGATGCCCTATTCAAAAAAGGAAGACGACGCTCTCTCTCTCTCTCTCTGACTTCATTCGCCTAGCCAATCACCTAGTCTCGGGCGGGCTGGCTTGGCGTTGCCACGTATCATCAAAAACAACAAGTAAAATTTTCTTTTTCATCAATGAGTAAAGTTTTAAATTACAAATTGGCTGTTAATTTGTTTATTTCACTTGATTCAAGTTTAAAATTTAAAATTATCTGAAACTTATATAACTTGCTGTTGTTATGAAAGAAACCAACTTTAAAAAATTATAATGCGCCTATTTAAAGTGATAAATTATTAATGTTAAAATAATATAACTCGTACATGTTATTATTTACCAAAAAAACCGACTGAATAAAGCCTATGTGCCTATATATAAAGAATTAATTATTATGTTAATAAAAAAAATAGAAAAGTCACGCGTATGCCAGTATTTATCATAGAAAAAGCCTGAAAACAAAATATTTTTTCACAAGTCTGATAAAAGAAATAAATAAGTTAAAACAATATTCCTATTGTGCTAGTAGCTACGATAGAAACCGAATGAAAAATAAACTGTTCTTCCTCTAAGATAAACTGAAAAATTATTTTATCACAGCTCAGTTTTAAAAGAAATATGTTAAAATAATAAGACAGGTATATCTACAATCAAATCCGTTAGAAAAAATATATGACGCAAATATATGATATATGATATAGAAAAAATATATCATAAAAAAGAACATATTGCTATGGTAAAATTATATGAAATTCATATCATGATAGTGTACCATAAAAAACGAATGAAAAATATTTTATGACGGACTTAGTTAAAAAAAAATTGTAAATGCTAAAATAATATAATACTATATATTATATTATATATATTGTATATTATATATATGTCCTTCTGTCCTTCAGGGCTATATTAGTATATACCATAAAATCCAGAAGAATCGACTTAAAAGTGGCTTAAACCCAAGCTTATTTAAAATTTACTAATGACGTAATGACATGAAACTCATATCATATTAGTAGTGACTATAGAAATCAAGAGAAAAGAAAAGACGTGTACATATTCAAAATAAATAAGTTAAAAATAATTTTAATATTTTAAATATTTATTTAAATTTCAGTATTACATTAAGTTATCAATTTATAGATCAAGATATTAAAAAAAATATTTTTCTATTTTGATGGCAAATATTACTACATAACTTTTCACCAATATTCATTATTTATGATTTTTAAATAAGTTTACGAATGTGTATCCAATGAAAAGTCATTTAGTAATTTTGGAGATTAATCCAATAACTCTTTTTCACTTTTATCAAAATTCTGTAACATTATACCTTAGTTAAATATTTTTATTCAGCTTTCTTATCATTAATGATTCGATTTCGTTCAATGAGCAGTGATTTTAATGTGATAAAATAAAGCATTATCAAAAATACGATTAAAAAGGGTCTAATCCAGTTTGTTAATCCAATTTATCTAATCCAGTTTAATCCAAATATGTCTAATCCAGTTTATCATATGACTTTACGATGTGTATCATCACAATCATTAAAAAGGGTATGTAATCCAGTTCATCATATGACTTTACAATGGGTATCACACAATTATTACAACGATGAGAGGGGCTGGATTATTGTCTTCATAGAATATTTCGAGGTGAAATTTTAAAGGAACATGTTTTAACTTAGAATAGACATTCTTTTTCTTAAGCTAGTGCGTCAAATGTCATGATTTTTGCTTGCAATGATTGAAAATAATTCCACTACTGTTTTGCTAAGAATAATGTTACTCAATTATTGAACTTGTCTTAATTACGACAACTGAATTAAGAAACTTGACTATTAACATTCTATTTAGCATGAGTATGTTTCCGTAGACACCTAAATTAAAATCCAAGTTTAGGATCAGATAAGTAAAATATTTTATCACCATGAATGACGCCCACCCCGACTAGTGGTCAGCATGTCTGACTGCGGATGGGAAAGTCCTGGGTTCGAATCACGGTTAGAGCATAGAATTAATTTCCTTTTATCTTTCCCCTGTCTATGTTCTTTCCTTGTATGAATGGGTTGTGAAGGGTTGCCTACCCTATAAATGGGTACCTATGACATGTATGTACTGAGGAAGTCGGACTCCACACCAAATTACGGTTCAGTTGGAAAAGTGGAACAACGCACTCCATATTGCCAGCCTAGCTGGCACAAGATAAGAAAAACAACATCTTAATAAATAGATAGAAATAAATCTTTTAAATTTTATCATTAAATAGATAATAATGAATTGGTGTGGGTTCAGGTATGTATAAATGTAAAAGATCTGTAAGTGAAAGTTCCACAAATATTGTTTGTTCATAAATTTCTAATTGTCAATTTATCACAAAAAAACTCTATATAAGGTTATGGCATGTAATTTTTCTAAACTTAAAATGATTAAATTTTCAGTAAATAAATCAATCACGGAATATATCAAAATATTCAAATTTTAAAACAAGATTGTCATTTATACAAGAATACAACAGCGATATCCATTGAATAAAAAAATATTATATTCATGAACTATTCATTAAAATCTTCCACGAAAAATTAATTTTAGTGATCTTATTCTTCTTTACAGAAGCATGTCCTAAACAAAACAAAGTTTTATGTTTGAAATTTTTATTCAAATTGTTTCTTAAAGGATAATATCTCCGCAAATATGAAAGAAAAAAAAATTATATTTGCTTCATATAAATACACAATGGGGAATAAAGAAATGATGAATTATTTTCCTGTCCCAAATTAATTTCTGAGATTAAACAGTTTTGATGGATTATTTAGAAACCAGCGATTGGCAACGCTTTACTTAACGAAGATGGATGACGTCCTTTCGATTCCATTTTGGCGCGATTTTTATATACCTCTTTTTCTCTCATTCTTTCCTTTACTTTTTGACGTTAAGTTCTGAAATCTGTGATGCGCAAAAATAATGTCTTTCAAGTTACTTATTGATTCATTCTTTTAGATAAATATCAACGGATGAAATAAAAAGTTTCGCCCAAAGTCGCCGAAGTTTTTAAGAAAAGAAAATATTGAAGGAAACAGGAAGTAGAATTTTCTGCTATTCATAATTTATTTTGATGGGTCTAAAAAAATGAAATATTTTATTTGAACATTTATAATTAATTTTAAGTATAATCAGTCATTATGTAATTAATTATTTGGAAATAAAATAACCGAGTTTATTACTGTCAAAATCTTTTGAACATTGTTAACTAAGATGAATTGCTTGTTCAACAAAAAACTTCATCG
>JAPDSC010162413.1:112107-147508 GCA_026290005.1 Latrodectus geometricus | reverse complement strand
ATATATATATATATATATATATATATATATATATATTAGCAGGAACTAGTTTACAACAAACTTGGAAGAAAGCTGAAGAAATTAGAATCATGGAAAAGTTAGGATTGTAAGTATTGTTTGAAGAAATAAAAAAATATAAAATCGCTCTAAGAAAATATGTACTTTAAAAAATTGAACGCAGAGTTTGCCAATTAAAATCCTTCTTTCATCCAAAACCATAAATGTTGAACCATGGTCAAGTCACGAGGTCTGCATTTGAATCGGTGTTCAACTTTTATTTCCATACTACAGTAGATTATTACGCATACATTATATTTTGGATAGTTTCAGAGAAATAAATTGGAATCGATCCAAAGCACTGGTAACATGGTGAAGAAGCAGGTTACGGCCCTTTCAAACACAATTAAACAATACTTATGCGTCATTGCTTGTCTGTCTTTCGGATACCTGTTCTTCAGACAAGTTACTTTGGATAACTTATCTGAAAGAACAGATATTTGTACGTACTTCAATGATTTGATAAAAGTCGTATATCTTTGAAACTCTTCAACATTTGATGTATTTTAGGATCAATTAACCGTGAATATAACAGGATAGGAAATTTTTAAATAAGTTCAGGAATATATTTTTAGTACTAGTACTTAGCTAAATAACGTGGTATCACTAATTAAATAATATTTAAATATTCAAATTAACGTGTAAGCCAATTTCTGTGTTCTTCACGTTTCTGTGGTTAATTATAAACTCAATAATATTATTGGTTAAAGTTCACTGCAATAAATATAAATGAGAAATAACTTGCCAGATTATATAGGTTGAACGCATTGTCTAGATATACCAAACAATAAAGCTAAAAGCAATTTGAAACACGCTGAAAAAATTGCGGAGAAATTTTTAAGACTTTGGAAATATTGTTGCGAAAATCTGAAATAGCTTTTCTGTGAAGTTTATTTCATTCTAAGATTCGGCGAAAACGGAAAATTTTAGTATAATGTCATTTAAATTAAGGTAACTTTAGAAAGTAAACATTATGCCAGAGTCACCAGATATGGTACAAATTTGCACATCTAGAAGCATCTGGCAACAAAATTAGAGACGTATTGTAGATGTGTTTATTTCAACACAAGGCCAAGGTTCGGCGAAACGGGAAGAATTAAATCAAATGCCATTTAGCTTATGGCAACCCTAGAAAGTGGAAAATTACATTCTGGTCGCCAGATTTGTTACATATTGCATTTCTGGTGATTGGCGAAAAAATTGCACATACATTATGCAGACGTTTTGGGAAGTTTATTCGGCGAACAATACAGACTTCTTCAGGATTTCTCTCAAGAAGCAAAGTAAACCCCTACCTCCAGAGGGAGATAACAGGAAATTAAATCAGATTAAGGATGGGTTAAAGTTTGAGAGCTGTACAACACGATGTTTAGTTGTATGTTTTTACTGATCTTGATTGCTAATATCTGTTTCCACGTTTTTTTCTATTTTTTCTTTTTTAAATTTTTTTTATACACCTAGGACATATGTAAAAGTAATCCAGAAAAATACTTTTGAATTACTAAAAACTTTGCTTTTCAATTCATTGTTGTTGTTGTTGTTTCTGATGACACTTGGCAACGCCAAGTCCGCCCGTCAGAGACTAGGCGAATAAAGTCAGAGAAAGAGCGTCTTCCGTTTTTTGAATAAAGCGCCCTCAAACGAAGGTGGAAGTACGACATTTGGCTCATAGATGGCAGCACCATCTGAATCTTCCAATTTAGATATTGAAACCAAGGAAGATCCAAAGCCTGGCTCCAACCACCCCCAGAGATATTAATTTGGAATGGGAACATGGAGGACATTGCGACCTGACGGATTTTACGTGCCCCAGTCACCCTTAGTGAACACGATGGATCTTCGGCTAAGCCGGGATTCGAACTCACCACCTTTCAATTCATTACAATTATTCATTTCAAAATAGAGAGCTTAGTGTAAAGTATAAAGAGCTTAATACAATATTACTAATATGCTTATTAGATCGTAAAATTGTGGAAAAAAAGTTTGAATTTTCTGATCAATATGAGACAACTATAAAATAATTCAAATTAAAATGCTATTTTTAAAGTGAACAATAAATTGAGAGCGGAACAAAAAATCGAGTTTCAACTTTCAAAAAATCGAAACTATATTTAGGAGGAAATATTAAATATAAATTACATTGTTACTTGAAAAACGAAACTTTCATCTTATTTTATAATTGCAAATTATAAAGCCATGCAAAATTAAAGCACACGGAAGCAAAAATAACTTTCATCCTAAGATGAAACCTAACAAGCGTTTCACATTAAAAAAATTCTTGATTACATGCGTGAATTTTTAAGAAAGTCATTAAAGAAAGTTTTGTGTTCAACACAAACTTTGTAATTTTAAATACCTTATTTAGCCGACTCAAACATTAATATTTTGATTAACTCTAAAAGAAAAATATTCTTTTTTTTTTTTTTTTTTTCCAAAATGCCATGTTTCTTCTGTTTTTTAAAATTATTATTTAAATGAAAAATATGTTCTCATAAAGTAAATTTGTCTTTTAACAGATAAAAAGATAAGTAATTAAAATAATGTGTACATATTAATGTAAAAAATTTAATATATATATATATATATATATATATATATATATGTATTTGTAGTAGTCTATGCTACACACATTGATATAGAAATAAGATATGTAACCAAACATTAAAATATATATTTATAATATGTATGCTGTAGATGATAGTACATCGATAGTGTTCACAAAAAATAATACAAAATATTTTTGTTAAAAAATATTATCTCTTTGTTTTAATAAAAAAATATTTGAAAATTAATTTTACAAATAAAACATAAAAGAAAATAGTACCGAAGTGTTTTACTAGGAAATTTTTTTGTTCGTTTGTTTACAATAGTTTTAATTTCTGCTGCTTATTTCTAGTAAAAAAAAAGTAAACATTTTAAATTAACACCATGTTTATCCCTAGCTTTCAAACTTCTTGGATTCCCCAAAAGCCTGAATGGACTTAATCAAGAGAATTAAAGAGAATCCGGTATTGAATCTGTTTCCTTCTGACCATAAAAATACCTTTCCTAAGCATCTTATCACAAAACATAAAACTTTCTTTACTCTGTCAAATTTAACAAAATTTATATAAACATCTAGTTTTGTCTTTTTTTACTTTTCCCAAACCTGAGAATAAATTTCAAATTATTTACTAGTAATTTATAAATTGTTAAAGACAAGTTTCAAACCTTTTTTTCGACAGAGACTATTAATATTCAGATTTGAAGTTACCAAACTAAATCAAATTTAATTAACTGAAATTTAAACTTTAGTGATACAAATAATCTAATTAAATCATTAGATTTTAATCACTTATAATTAAATAAAATCTATAATAAACTATAAAATAGAAATTATTGGTAAAAGTGTATTATGGTATAGCCTATTTTTTTAAGATAAACATTCATAAAAACAATAAAAAAGTAAGTCGTCAATATTAAAAGATATGGAAGTGCTTCAAGCGTGCTGAATAGCAGACAAGACCAATTCCTCAGCCACTATCATGTGAAGTGAAACCAAACTAATAGTAAGTTAAAATTTTTAATTCTTAAATCTTTTTTCAAATCAAATTTTTATTTGGTCTTTACTCTTTAATTTCAGTAGAATTCTAACTTTTTTTTTAAATAAAACTATTTAAAAACTAATACGAAAACATTTTTGGTTCTCGATTTATATAACTAAATAAAATATTTTGCTGCCGCCCACCCTGTCTAGTGGTCGGTACCTGACTGTGGATAGGGAGGTCCTGGGTTCGAATCCCAGTCGGGGCATGGATGTACTCTCTCTCTCTCTCTCTCTCCTATCTTAGTCCTTTCCTTGTATGAATGGAGTATAAAAGGTTGCCTTCCATATATAAACGGTAACCTATGGCATTTGTGAACTGAGGAAGTCGGACTCCACACCAAATTATGGTTCAGTTGGAAAACTGGAGCAGCTAACCCCATATTGCCAACCTGGCTGACACTTGGCAAAAAAAAAAAAAAAAAAAAAAATTACTTATTTAAACCATTTTAAACTGCTTATACTTAGCTTAAATAGTTTAATGTATATTTTCAAAAGCTATAATATTTCTATAAATCAAAAAATAAATATTTACTTCAATCTAGTTTCTGAAATAATTTGTAGAAATACCTTTGGAAACCTAAAGGAGGTTTGGAAAATAACAACAATGCTATTTTTCTTACAAGTATAATATTTCTTTCTTCACAATCTAATTAATAACATATAATAAATCCCAAAATCAAAAACAGTAACAATAAAAAGTTGCGAAAAATATGCTGCTGCAAAATGCATAAATTTGCTCACATTCTTTATTTTTATATATTAATAAAAATATACGAGGGTCACTCTGAAATTTTTGAGATATAACCGGGTTTTTAAAGTTATACTTACAAAATTTTGGTGTGTTCAAAGTAGTCTCCTCCAGCATCAATGCACTTTTGTAGATGAATTTTCCACTGATTAAATGCCTCAAGCCATTCATTTCTTGATTCAGATGAAAAAAATGCATTTATAGCCACATCAATCTCTTCTTCTGAATGAAAACGACGTCCACCTAAGTTCTTTTTCAGATTAAAGAATGACCAAAAGTCGCACTTAGCTAGATCAGGTGAATACGGCGGATGTTCGATCACTTTAATGGGTTTCTGTTTAAGAAATTAAACTGTTAATCCGGCTGTATGTAAAGATGTATTGTCATTGTGAAGCATTAGTTCCCTAACATTCAGTTCTTGTAAAATTTCTGGATGACATTTAGTGGTATACCAGTTTGTTGTTACTATCTTCTGTCCTTCAAACTTGATGGCTTTGACCAATCCCGTACTTCTGAAGAAAACGGCATACATCACTTTTTTCAGTGCGCGTTATTTTTTCACTATTGTCGGGGTGGGATCATCTTCAAAGACACATACTTTGCTTTCTTGACGTATTGGAACGTCCAAAAACGGTATGTACGTTTCATCACCTGTTACAATTTTAGAAATGATGCGGTGGCCACCATCATTTAGTAATGTAAGTGTTTCTTTACTGATTCTGACACGCTCCTCTTCTTGGTGCTCAGTTAGATTATGGGGAACCCAACGACAAATTACTTTTTTCATATGTAATTCTTCATAAATGATTTTGTGTATGGCAGCGGATCCAATGTTAAGTTCCTTCTGTATCATTTGATAGGTACAGCGATTATCATCCATTAACATTTTTCGTATGGCAGACACATTATCCGGGATTACTGCCGACGGCGGCCTTCCTGTGTGTTTTTCAACCTAAAGAAAATTGCGACCGCTTCTAAATTCTCTAAACCATCAGAATACAGTAGCACGAACTGGAGATTCATCACCAAATGCTAATTGCAACCGTTGAACGTATTCTTCTTGATTTAATCCTACTTTAAAATCGTAGAAAATCATAGCGCGAAAATGTTCTCGCGTCAACTCCATTTTCTCTTCTGTTTAAAATTTATTCTACGCTAAACAAGTTGAAGTAAGTCAGTAAAAAATCGTCTTCTGTTAAAATACTCTTTGTATTTTAAAATTAAACAGTTATTTTTATTTTGTAAATTCTCGTCTGCGCGTATCTCAAAAATTTCAGAGTAACCCTCGTATTTTAAATTATGTAATATATTGTATTTTGGTATATTGTATATTGGTGATACACTTCATTAACGATGTTATTGATGACATTTTTGCCATCAAAGACCATTAAAAGACAATGCCACTCACCAAATATGGAAATTTTATTTATGACAGTACGTAATTGCCACACATTACCAACTGTATTGTTACAACTGTGTAGTAAGTTTTATTTTAATAGTGATGCATTAATTTTATTGAAAGGTCTTATCACCTAAATTATGTAATGTTTGTTGATATAATTTAGATGATAAGATGTAAAACTTTTGCCGCACACATTTTTAGATGTACACGTGCATTGAGTATTGATTTCAGGAGTTAAAAAGAACACAAGTTCAATATTATTTATACAGAACTATAAATTTAAACAGGAAACACAGTACAAATGCTTTTTTATTTTATAATTACTTAGCTGGTATTTAGTAGCAAATGAATTTGCTAAATTATCAAACTATTAATAATTTTAATTTCAAGGTAAGCAAAACTTAAATTGAAAAATTTTAAAATGGAATTTAAATTTATCAATAAAATTGATGTAAATCACTTTCGACAAAAAAGTATTTACTTGATCGTAAGTAAATCGTTGAGTAACTAGACTTCTAGCGTTTAATATTCCTATATATATATATATATATATATTGTAATAAAGTAATTTCATGGGCGGACCCCTAAAATTATAGACATCATTAGCCTTGTTAACAACAAGGAATTTACACTGAAAACAATTTTGGACATAATTCAAATGTCACGTGATATGGTTTGAGAACTGAAAACGGAAACGCGGGAGGATCGAATTCTATCAAGAACGGAAAGACCCAGGAAGTGGAGAATCAAGAGAATCCTTAAAAATTAAGAACAAGTTGAAAGTTGAAGAACACCAAAACAAAGCGAATCGAAGAATGAACGAACAGACTGTGTTTATTTCGAATTGTGTGAAAAACCGATAATTTTAATCGAAATCAATATGCGAGTTCATGCAATGGTTATATAAATTTAAATCTATTGCAAAATGAAAATGTTTCATTAAAAAAAAATCACGAAATAAAATAGAATGTAAATAAATCAGAACATTTGAAGTTTGGTAACTTCAGATATATTTAAAGAAAATCATAAAATTAAATCTGTACCAATAAATAAAAAAAAATAAATAAAATAAAAAAAAGAGTATTTATAAACTATTTTTTTGCACGTTTCAGTTTAATTAGATATTTGTGTTTAGTTAAAATGCTAGTTTACTTTGTACTCTTAGTTGTAATAGATTCTATAAACTGAACATATATTTCCTTTCCTTAAACTGGTTTAAAGTGAGCAATAAAATTTAAGTAGTGTATAAATCTAGAGAAATTTCGGCGATTTCTAGAGAAAGTATTAGTTAGTAACATTCAAAGTATAGAAATAGACAACCTCAAAAAATTCTAGAAATTCAGAAAATAAATGAATTTAAAGATGCAATCTCTTAAAGTTATTTTTTTTAATTCGAATCACTATATAAACATTCGCTTAAATCTCAAATTTAGAAATTTAAAGGGAAGAGTTTCACAGGGATTCAATTAAACTGTACATTAAAAATTAACAGTGTCCTTAATTTACATAATAATATTCATTCTCTTAACAATATAGTACAGCTAATACCTTGTAATTTCGCAACACCTTTGGATAAAAAATACTGAGTCGTGAAAAATATTCGTAAATAACAAGTTACCTGTTATTCGTTGTTGTTGAAGCAGTATACTTCTCTGTACAAGCCCTGAGTTAAGCTCTACTAGTAAGTGGAAGCGGGTATGTGGAAATTTCCTGAAGATTAGAATCAGGGATCAAGCAGAAAACTCCCTATACTTGGCCTGCTAACCTTAGAAGTATCATTTCACTTGGAGGACATTGCGACCACGACCTATTGAACGTATCCATGCCACCTTCAGTAAACACGACAGATTTTCAGTTAAGCCAAGACTCGAGTTCCTACTTTACTTCGAGAACAACATCGTAACGAACCAACCCTACCTGTTATCATTCAGTAATACCTGTTATCTTACAAATCTGTTATTTAAATTGAATAATGTTTAACACACTGAGCAACTTTTTTTTTTTTTTTTTGCAAAAATTCAGAAAACCACAACATTTGATTTGTTAATTCATCATTCAAAGGTTATTCCCCTCCCACACACACACACATATATATATATAGTTTCAATCCGAATCTTACACCTATCCACGATTTGTTGAGCTAAATCGACAACAGTTGTCAGTTGAAAAACCAGAAATTAAATTCTGAAGCACAAATTTAAAGTTACAGTACACAGAAATATATTTCGCGTACTATAACATAGTATACAGAAATGCAGAGAAATATTTCGAGTGTGAAATTGCAATATTTTTATGTCACACAATTAAAGTAAATACATTTAAACAGTTTTAAACAAGTATAAATTGTGCTTTTTTTTTCTATAAATTTTTAATATCAGAATTTTTTTGACATAAATTTGAAAACAATATTCTTATATGTTTATCATTTGGTATACCATTTAAAATATTTATAAATAACGTGTGAAAGATGTGGATGTTGTTTGTTTCGTATTCTTATTTCTCTTAAATGAATTCAAAAAACACAAAATTTTAGAATTCGTCTCAGGATTCACATTAAAGAATAATTCTATCACTAATGTACTGTTAGCTATTCAGGAATTACTTTTTGTTGCATATTTAATATCTTTGTTGAGCAGAAATAAACACATACTGCAGTTTCTCTTTTACTGCTTTAACTGTCAAGTATTGTATGATGTATTCCATTTAAATTACCGTCAATGTGTGCATACAGAAATTTCCACTTCATTATAAACAACAAATCCCCAAGAACATAACACATGCAACTGAGGCTTTTATGATGATATAGAAGAACTATTTCCGCAGTTTCAAAATTGATTTTCCGCCATCAGAGTTAAACAAATTAAAATTCCTATCGTTTAAAAGTACAAGTTTCTCTAAAATTAAGAGGACCCCCCCCCCCCTTTTTTTTTTTTTTTTTTTTTTTTTTACAGAAATTCCTCACCAAAATCAAAGAATTTTTAGGGATTCCCTTCTTTAATATGAGCCTTTTGTTCTTTAATGTAAAAGTTTTAAATGATTTTATACTATAAATTTTCATCAGCCATCTTATCGTTAAGCTGTATTGCGGCACCTTTATAATCACCTTAAGCTAAAAGTTGATTTTTACTTAATTAAGACTCAGATTAAGTATTTTACGAATCTGACTCCAAATCATTTTATTGAATTGGCGATCATTAAAACTACAGTCATAGTATTCAATGGTCAATAATCAACAATAAAAATTACACAACATGTAAATTTAAGTTAGTTCGACACGGAGTGATGAAATTGGAAAAAATCACATTACTGCTTTCACTGATAGGAAATATAGAAATGCCGCCAATAAGTTAATTCACAAAACAGAATAAAGAATCTGAAATATAATAATATTAAGGTTTTATATAAGATGACATCGAAAAGGATTCATCGACAAAAGTCACAAAGAATAAACACGCTGTTGACACAATGAAGTACTTTTCGCCTGTATATGAAGTTTTTGGTGTTCCATCGTGCTTTCTAATAGGCAAGGAAGAGCTGCTGGAGTCAAATAATTTTTTTTTTCCTTTTGTAAAGCCATTTCTAAGTGAGAGTGTAACTAGTGAATTTAACGTGTTCATATAGTACCGGTAGAAAATTCGAAGAGATTTTCAATGAGATTCATATCGGATCATCAAGTTCCCCATTTCATAATCACAACTTATACAGTTTGTTTTACTTATTAAGTTGTCAATGAAATCTCAACTGTTGGAACACGCATGTTACTTATTACAGCGAAAGCAAAGATTGTTGTCAGCAATCAAAAAATATCAATAGGAACAAGGACTTCATTCTAATACTGCATAACAGCCACAGAACCTAGTCTAGTGAAGTGAAGATCTCAGCAATGTTCCAAAGAAATATCTTCTCAAATCATGATATCCTTCATGTGCCTATTCAAATTTCCCCCTTTTATCGTGTTGTAGAATGAATCTCGATTCATCCATGATTACAATTTTGTCCTTATGACACCTGTTATAAGTGACGTAACGCCATTTAATCGGGCATGGTGACCCGTGATTGGTTAGCACGTTGATCTCACTATCGGAAAATAATAAGTTAAAGTAATAAATTTTATAATAGAATTTCCACTTAACCAAAGATCCACTGTGTTCACTAAGTACTACTGGATATTCTTTGGGAACCGATAATTCTTACGCTTACGATAATTCTTCATATGATTATATATAAAGTCTGATTCCCAAATGTCATTGTGAACTCGATGTTCGTTATTTTTCTTTTCTGCTAAAAAGTTTTCACTGGGTATTTCAGTTAAAAAGCTTTAAAATTGTTGCAAACCGCTCTCTCGAATAATTCTACCCGCCTAGCTTGACTCAACTTTTTTTTATATATGTAAGCGTGACTTCTCAAATATTCGAGGATCGAGCAAGATCTCCGATTTTAGTTTGCTGCGACCATTTGGAACTCGAAATGTTCGATAACGGTTACTTTTTATCCATTGCCATTGCTACACATTATTTTATGTGTATTTTACAGTTAATGTAAGAATTGTTCATATCTGAGAGTATTTTATACACCAGCGGGCCTTATGTAAGACAGCCTTGTCGTAAGGAAAAGGCATCACAGATATCAAGTTTCAATACTTAACCTAATCGGAAAATATTTTTTGATCCAATGTACCAATGATAGAATGGTATGGAAAGTTAGTTTATGCTTGTTCTATAATCACATTTCGTTTCTCGAGAAAAATTGGGAACCATGATCTATTATTCATCGATCAGTGGTCGATATTGGAGTAGTTTAGTGTTGGCCTGAGCATGCCTATGTGGCAGTGATTGAAGTCAAATTTAAACGATGCATAGACCAATGTCAAACGCCTAAGCTAACTTTGGAGTGAGTGAATACTGACTGACTTTCTTTCAGAAGTTGTCGCAGGCGAATTTAATCTACATCAGCAAGCTGGCTAGAGTGCTCTGCTTCTTAAATGTCAGTCTTCGTTTTTGAACTTTCGGCATCTAATTTCACGGTGTTCTAATGCAACAGTAATATTAAAAGAACTTTACAACTGACTTAGTGGATGACTTTTTGCCACAGAGCAGAAAATATAAATGATTGTTCTAATCAGCTAGCGTGATAATTCCACTTCAGAAAGCTTATAATGGAAACAATGTTTCTATAGATCTCTTTCACAAGTGTTCTAAGCAAGAATCAAATACCAAAAATCATCGGACAAAATATAAAAGAGCACGCTAACGATTATCGATGGTGTAAAAATTCGTTACAAATCGATATATTTATCTTAGCAGAATATAATTTCTACGGTTTAAGAAACATTACAATAAATGTAAGAGCTGGCAAACATGAAATATAACTAGTATCAATAAAAGTCTGATGGTCAGAATATCAGATAATTAGAGGTAATTTTATAAAACATGTTGCAAACATTTTTAAGCCTTTAAATAAGAGAGAAAATAGGAATGATTAACCTGACATTTTCATTTAATGTGAAAGAAAAATGAAAGGATTGAATTTTGACACACCTAAAACTTGAAAAATAAAATGGGCAAATCGGTTATAAAACCGATTTGCCCATTTTATGTAGATGAAAACACATGTTTCACAAACAATCAGATTAATTAAAAAATTCAGGAGCAATCATCACAAAATTTATCTGGAGAGCTATAAAATGTATAGATACATCCCAAAGTCCTTTACACCTTCTTTATTTTTCACTTTATTCAGATTTTTCTTATGGTGCGAAGACTACAAATAATTATACTAAATAAATAATTAGTAAATTTTAAAAAGCCTCCATACAAACCCAAACTTTAATTTAAACACAATGATGTGTACTGCAAATAAATTAGACTTGAAAAATAAAAAATATTACAACGCAGTCTCCATTTATACATTTTTTTTTTCAAAAATATATGGATACAAAAATTATTTATTTAAAAAATTATGAAACGCATAGGTCTATTTCTTTTAACTTCAATTTCAGACTTTTTTTTTTTTTTTTTTTTTTTAAACCACGAGTTACTTTTTGCACATTTAAGATCAAATATGAAACAAATATGCATCTTTAAAAAAATTTTATCATAATAAACAATACCACCCATCTAATAGAACATATGTTTAGCCTTTGGTTACCAACTTCACGAAATAACCCTTGAAGATTGACGCTGATGTAAAAATAAAAATTAATTGCATAAAATATTATTTTATAGATAAGAAAAATCAGTAGGAAATGATTATGAGTTGTTATTAGGGTATTATTTTTAGATTTATCATTTAAATTTTCCCAAGCTTTTCTCTCAACAATATTTCTTTTTACATATTCTTAAAACTGTTGATTCCATAACAACTTACTTGTTGGAGTTTACAAGTAATCAGCGAACAGATGAATCTAACAAAATACATTAGATTTTGACTAAAACTTTCCTTTTATTATTTCAAACAAGTTTTATTAAATTCCTTTGATATTTCTAATGAAACCAATAAAGATGAGAACATCAATAGAATGTAACATGCTATCAAACATAGCATAATCCATAATTTTAGAAAATATTACTGTGAAAAAAAATCCATTTTTTTTATTTTAAATTATATTTAGTTCAATAATTGATGAAAATTCTTTAAACGTTTTAAAATAACATCATTTAAAACTTTGTAATAAATTAAACCTATGTGATAATTGGTTGGTTTATCAATTTATACACAGGGCTAACATGTGTGACAAGAACCTTGATTTTTAATGCAGATTTCAAACCACTAAAAACATCCTTGTCTGATGTGAGAATTCAGTTGTGTCGTAAAATCCCAGAGTTGAATCTTTCAACAACAAACTCAGTCAAAGTTACTTGAACAACCACTCTCCTATTTAATGTATTTATATGTACACGTAAAAGGAAATCTGTATTATTACTGAATAATATTCATGAATTAAAAACATTTTATATACATTTATAAATTAGACATTATTATATACATTTTGAACAGCAAAAGAAAGTCTAAAATGAATCTACGCACACCTAAAGAGAAGACATGAAACAAATTTAGTGGGATTCTCTTAAACATACATTTAATTTTTATTCTAGAGTAAACTAAATTTCCACCTAGCCCATATGGTACACCGTACAAGTATTGCTTTCCTAAACAAAAAAAAAAAACTTAGAAAAAAATAATAAATAAAACATTTAAGGAGCAAATTTTACGATAAAGCCAATATATCAAAATATTTATTATTTGCCTCCCCTTTCACAAAAATCCTTAACCATTAAAATAAAGTAAGAGAAAACACTTCATTTTTCACAAAAGTTTTATTTGATGGTAAAAAAACTCCACACACACACACTTCACAGTAATGAAGTTTTACTTACATGAATTTACTTTGAGGCACCTTTACACTCAAAACATGCAATTTGCTATAGTCAATACCCTAATGCAACCATGTAAAGATATTATTTACAATACTTGGCTAAGCTAAACTGCTACATTTTTCTATTTTAACTATACAATTATCTATCATTCTTCCAAATTTTTTCTAAATTCAAAAAACAAATAAATATGATAAGAAAAAAAAAGTAGGCTTAAAATAGTATAATTTTAAAACAGTCAAAAATTAAGAAAACATAGTTTAAAATTTTAAAAGCAGAACTTTAGATTTTATAAAAATGAAACTAATTATTGAAGGAGTCTTGTAAAATCTTGTATTTTCTTTAACAAAAATAATTTTCTAAAACAGAAGATTTTATTAACTTTATTTCATTCCACTTTTCTAAAATTATGTCGAAGGATGCTTACAACAGCTAAATTTTTTTTTGTACTATATCAAAGTTATATTTTATTGTTATTTTACAAATCTATTATAGTCAAAAGAATGAAACATACTAAGGGTACAGACTAGTGAGCAAATGAATGTTTTGAGCTTTACACTTGAGCCAAAATGTCCTTCTAAAATACTGAACAATATAAATGAGAAATATGGTAAAATATATCTCATTATTGGATTATAATTTATAACAAATATTAATATTTACCTATAAATCATCAATATCAATAAACAAAATTTAAAATTATAAGTAATATAAGAGAACAGTAAAAATTACATATAGATATAACTTATTTCAATACAATTTCTTTTTTTATCGAAATACTATAATTCCTTAGTGAAAATACAAATTTTAAGAAATGAGAATACCATTATTTTCAAATAACAAACTACACTTCTTACTCAGCAAATATATTTCTAAAATCTTTTAAGGTCATATTTTTTTAAGAAATTTTAACATGAAATAAAATTATTGCAGGGTCATCTTAAAATAAAATAAGATAAGATTTTTACAAATTTAGAGATAAGAAATTTTGAAGCAAATACATGTGATGAACAGCATATAAAATATAAATTTTTCTCGCTTCTAATATAAAAAAACCATTAAAAGATGCTCACTAATATAACATAATATAAACTAGAAACAAAAATGACATCTACATATAAATAGTTACATATCTAATAATATTACAGTTTGAATTTATCGCAAAACTAATAATGAATTAAAATATGCATTCTATTAATTGAACTCAAAGCATATGAAAGAATAAAAATAAAAGCTCAACATATCCAATTATGTTCCCTATTAAGACTGATATATAGATTGTAATCAAAACAACTTACTTATCTGTGATATTTACATAATTTTTAACTACGATAATAAAATTATTAATAAATATCTTAAGTAGATTAAAATATCTATAAGTTGCATATCATTCTTCATCTTATTTTTTTAAGTAATAGTTCATTTTTAGTGAATAAACAGAAGAATATTTTAATGCAAATAATTGTTGCTTTCTAATATTCATCTCAATCTGAAATTAAAAATTAAACAAAAAGGAATAATGTTACAAAAGAGAATATAATTAATGTTTCGTAAATGCTTTTATGATATACAAATTATTCGGCAAAATTTGATGCTTAATTTATTCATTGTAATCAATAAATATTTTATAAATACTAACACAACTTATTTTCAGAAAAATGTAATTAGGTTTTAAATTTTTGAAAACATGATTGACAAAACGAATGAACCCTTCAAATATAAATGATTAATAATGTAATTCATGTATTATCACAATTTTGTATAATTTAGCATTTATTTAAATAATAATATTTGATTGAATTAAAATAATGTTAAACTTTATTCTCATTACAATGTGTATTAATTTTTGCTCTAATTTTAATACATTAAATTCCACTTTCACTAAAATTAACACTAAAGTTGATTGTTTATAAGAAATATTTAACACATGGTTTGAAGCATTTTAAATCTTAATTTATAACAATTTTTTTAAATGATACGAATTTTTTTGTGCAAATATGTTTTTGTTGAATTTTATATATAATCGATTAAACCAAAAAAAAAACTTTGATCGACAATTCTTAAAAGGTGTTTTCATTTCTAGAAAAAGTAACTAATTTAACAGCTTTTATCTTAACATTTAAAGCTTGTTTTCTATTTAAACGTGAAATTAACTGTTTATAGTTCAAAGAGTGTAATGATTAAAATTAAATTACATTTTTCATAAAGTTTTAACTTCTGATAAAAAATATTTTAATACACATTACATCAATGTTTTACAGTGGGGACAAAATTTTACTAACACACTAAAAATGATTGTAAAAATCATTTTTAAGATTTTACAATATTTTGTTTTTAAAAAATGCAAGTAAATAATTTGTCATAACTGATACAGATTACAAAATAAAATTTAGCTTAAGTTGAGTATTGAAAATAATTTTCACAAATTCATAATTACAAATGAAAATATTCTTAGCAAAAATCTCACATTTATCATGTTTTTCAATTTTAGTAATGCATTTGTTTTAGCTTAATAATTACAAGACTGCAGAAAGAAGAGAAATTTAAATGAAAGATTACATTTCAACTAGAACAAAGAATGTTTAATTACTTTGGAAGCAAATGGAAAACAAGTCCACAAACTTATATCTTGATAATATATCCATTGCCTGGATAAATGTTGAAGTCATAAAAATTATAGGGAATATACAAAATATAATCAATTATTTGATTGATGAAATTTATAAAATACAAATTTTATCATGAATAAGTTAAAAGTCTTACCAATTTTAGTTTATTTTTAATAATACATTGATAAGGATTTTTATTTAAATCCAAGAGTATGTCAATCACTTATTTAATTTAATGAATATGTATTTCACTCATATTATTTCCCACAATTGCAATATCTTAGATTTTGATAGAAATGTAAAAAAACAACTCTTAATATAATCTATATTTCCCTATAGATAAATATAATTCACAATTTATTCATAACACAAGTTAATACAAATTTATAATTTTTTAAACTTATATAATGCCATATTTCATTATGATAGACAAAAACAAAATGATAAGTTAACTGAACAAACATTATTGAATATATATATAAAATATGAAAAATGATGAGAGCTATTATAAAAGAAATAATGAAAAATATGAATGCTAAGCTTATATACAAATATACTGAAATAAATATATATAATTTTGATTTTAACATGTATTTCTAGTTTACATTAGCCTAGAGATACCATGAATATATGATTCAGATTGAGGTACAAAGTAATTGTTAATTTTTTTTGTACACAACTTTTAAGAATAAAGAAACTGCTAAGTAAAAAGTAAAATATTGAAAATAACACTAATACATTTAGACAACTGGAGTATAAAAGTGCAAAACATATATATGCATAATCAAATAAAACTGAAATTCTTCAGAATTATCAATAAAAAATAATATAAGAGACACTATAAAAAGTTAATCTTCTCAAATATTGGTACAAATTTAGCTTTAAAAGTGTGGTCAGAATATATAAGTTAGTATCAAATTTAAAATAAAGATGGGGGTCTTGGACGGTCTGCCAAATTAAAGTTATTGAGTATCAAAATTTTAGTCTTATCAGATTATAAATACAAAGCTTTAAGTAATTAACTTTTTCATTTCTAATTTTCATTTATTTAATTATCATTATCAAATAATAAGTAAACTCTAAATTGCTCATTTTGAATGATTAAAAACTCATTTTGAGTTCAATATAAGATTTTCAAATTACAATTAGAAGAAAAAACAATTACTTTTAATAAAGCAAAAACAAATATTTCCTATCATTGACGATACACATATTGATACATAAATTTTCCTTATTAAAAACTGTTTTTTAATGTTTCAAGAATTTCTTAGTATTCTTATAGCATGAAATATTAACATAAGATAAAAATGATGAAAGTTTAGGGAAAAAAAAATGAAAAACTATATCACTGTAGCTGTATTTAAATAGTTAAGACCTTAAATGGTAAAAATTAATCTTTTTTTTTATCGATGGTTTTCATATTTCATAAAAATACATTGTAATCAAACTATACTTCAACACTATTAACAAAATGGATTTCACTGTATATTTACACACGTAACATATATTTATTACTTAATAACAGAAAATATTATTCAATTCTTAACAACCAATAATTAAATATAAAACAAAATATAATGCAAAAGAAATTATAAACAAGAAATTTTTTTCTATTCATTATCTTTCTCTTATAGTAAAACTCTATATACGAAATACATTGTGCTAAAATAAAAAACACAAAAAGACAGGAAAGCAGCGACAAAGACTAGGAACGGCGCAATGCACACCCGCAAAGACACATAGTGTCACATGTCTACAGAGATATATAAAATATAGACTAGTGTTTGCATCTGACAGTTCTAGATGCTTTTAAGTAAAGTAGATTAATAACTGATTTCGAAAGATCCCAAGATAACACAAGAGATCCACTTACAACTGTCATTTTTTTAAAGAAAATTTAAATGACTTTGTGTTTTGATAACATAATTGCTTTACAAGATAATGGAAGAGCATGTTTGAAAAATAGTATAAAATTCATTCAAAGACACAGCAGTATAAAACCTATTCAGCATTGTGCTTTTAGGAAGGCACAGACTTGTAAAATTTAATTTCCTTGACAATTATTAATTACGTATTGCTGATTTAACTTTTCATACTGAGAGCTTTAACAGTACAGAAATTTGCAAATTGAATAAACGTTTAAAAATTGCAGCAGCATCAAAATGAAATATCGTTACCGAAGCTGGAGAGAGCTCAGCTTCGAGACAATATTGATAACCACATAAAAAATACATTTTAACAGTTGAGTTAAAAAATTAAAAATGCTCATTTATTCAGCATATAAGAATATTAACTCTCATTTTTTTTTTAACTATAAGGTTCAGTTGTACAAATTGTTGGCCAGTAAAAGAAGACAAAACGAAAATGATTGTATTTGCAGAATTATTCTTTCCAAAAACTGTCAGTTTTTGCATAGAATAAGAACAGGTACACATTAAGCATTTCTTTATAAAAGTTACTGGTGCTACCAAATAAAAACTTGCATTGTCACAAAATCAGGCCTTTCTGCTATTCATGTAGAGTGACTACAAACAGTTTTGATGGATGAAAGCGAGGCACATGTAGAATTGACAGCTCTACCAAAGGCCAAAATTAAGAGACTACACTTAACACAAAAGAAAATTCTATGATTCACAACTAGATGAGCCATGTTCTTTTTCATTTCCTCGCTTTGTCTGTGGACTGGGTGGCGAACTAAGAAGTGAACTGTTGTTTGATGCTATTGAATTTCGAGGGCTGGATTGATCAAGAGCACCCTGTAAACAGACCATAATTATTGTTGAAATCAGGCTAAATGTTTTATTTTTAACTATATTTAAATATAAAGAAATGTGGTTAATGACATTGGTGTAAAAAGTGAAAATCATCAATAAATTATTCTACACTGAAAAATAAGGCTAAATTTTGAATAATCATGAACAAAAAATTAAAGATGAATGATAGTTTAGAAGAGCATAATTGTGCCTGGGGTCAAATAATAATTATAAAGATTCGCAGATTTTTATGGGAATATTTCTTCAATATTATTTCAGAACTGACAGTAAAGTCTACAATCTTGTGAATCACTATTCATTCAATAGCTAATTCAAGTTTAAAAAGGAATCAGATATGTATTTAATATCAACTCCTTCTGATATACTATAAAGTTGGTCTTTTTAAATATGATTTTATACCAGCCTTGATCTATTTGTCTTGATTTTAAAAAGAAAGATTATTAGATCAATTCAGGACATCATTGAGCATACTATGTACATAATAAATAAACCATCAAAAATATGATCCTCCAAATCAAAGGAAAATGGATTCAAGCAGAATTTCATAATATTACATATAAAGCATTTTGAGTAAAACTTAAACTATTAATTTGAATTTTACAGAATATTCATAAAAATAATTGGTAAATCAAAGCAGTCATATTTTCCAAATTCATAGCTGTTCTACAAAATAAACTCTAGTTGGTTTGCTGCTCAATGGTCATTTTATTGCACACGAGGCCATATCAGACTAGGACCTACGATTTAAAGTGTATTCCAAACTACTACAAACAGCCCAGCCTAAGGTGGGACTTAAACCTATGAACTAGTGAATTAAAAGCAAGAACACTAATCATTCAGCTATCAGTTCAGTCAAAACATATTTTAAATCAATGAAAAAAATAGATCATTCCTTTAAATAAAAGCTTTCATTTCATAAATATTTATATATTCTCCACATGCAAATAAACTTCATAAAATCTGTTTTTCAAAAGTATATAAATTCTTTTTTTAATGGAATTATGGAGTTAACAGCCAATAGGCATTTTAGACTAATTTGCGTCAAGCAAATTAAAATAATAATAAAACGCATACTTCTCGTGGGCCAGATGAACTGTGACCGGATCCAGCAGTGTAAAAGCTAGAAGAATGATCTTGAGAGGATACAGAGCCATCTGGAGAAATGACAGGCATAGATACTACTGGACGTTGAGTTGAGAGTTTCCCTACAATTTATATTAAGTGATTTTAAATTGTGAGAATGATATTCACAGTACTTAATTTTAAGAGGCCACTTACAAATTATCACATTCAGATATATTAATGATTATGATAAATAACTCTTGAATGCAATTATGAAAAACAACAATCAAGATCAAATTGACCACACTTTATTTTGTTCTTTAATGTAGAATGGTTTTAACAGGTAAAATAGAAACCTTTGTTATTTAAAATATAAAATTATGATAACAAAAAATATACGTGCATTATTTGATAAATCTCTCATTAAGAAATACTTATATGTAAAAATTTATAATACAAGTTATCATGTAAGTGATTCTAATGCTATGCAGAAAATTTTTGTTTTCGGCCTAAGCAATTAATTTACTAGTTGCTGAACCAACAACTAAATTTTTAAGGGGTAATCATAGTTTAGCTTTTTTGTAATGTACATTGCATTGAAGCATCCCTTTTTGACAACAACATCAGATTTAAAAAATTTATACATTTCTAAATCCTTTTGCTCTTACTAAACAGATATTTTTTATCTGATAAAGTACTATTAAAATAAATAACAAAATGCACATACAGTAAGTTCAATGGCTCTTTTAAAAACTTTTAAATAATTATATGTTTCCACCCCTTTCAATATTTTTGGGGGCAATATAGTTTAAAAAAAAGTAGGTATATATTATACTTTAAGCTGGCTATTGTTCAATTATTCATTCACAAATGGGTCTTAGAGTCAACTATCAAACTCTGTTTTTTGAACAGATGGTCAGCAACAGAATCCACTAACAATGAAATATGAACACAGTGATAATCTTCTTTTCTTAGTGTCAACAAATGAAACACATTCATACAGACAGTAAATAAAACTACTTAAATGACTATCATAATTACTTTAAATTTTGCACTTAAATTTAAACTTGATATACCTGTCTTTACAGCATTGTTGATAATTTGTAAACTATATGTATCAATACCAAACAAATTCAAAAGTCAAACAATTTAAATGAGCATTCAACTTTTTATGAAATGGCCAGTTGACATTTGATGCATTAAATTTTCCATATTCAAACCATTTTCTTCTTTTCAATATTTAAAACATTAAAATATCAAAAATTTTACAAGGTTCTAAATGTCTAAGGAAGGGGGGGGGAAAAGAAAAGAAAAGTTACAACAATTATTAACTACCTTCTATTCTTTTTCAAACCAATAATATATAAGAAAAAACTTGCTTGGGAATTATTTTATCAAAATATAACATGAAGTAAGATATCTATGTGAAATTATGTTATCATAAATTTGATTTTGAGGGTAAGGAGTAGGTCTAAACTTTGTAACATATTTTTGAGCATTGCCAAGTTTCATAAGTTTAGCAATTTTAGAATCATAAAATGCAATGCAAAGAATATTTCCAAGCTCATTTATTAAAGAAAATAAGTAGTCATATTTTATATCTGTAAGCAAAATTATTCCTTCCAATTTTAAAATTTTATCTTGAGTATTTAATTGTATGCAATACTTGCAGGAAGACGATACAAGCAGTAATTTTGTTGATTCTTTTTTATATTCATGTTACAAAAAAAAAAAAAAGAAAGAAAGAAAAAAAAAAAAAAGAAAAAAAAAAGAAAAGAAAAAAAGAAAGCTGAATTATTTTTCCTTTCACTTGATTTTCCATGTTTAAGTGAACTGGCATGAATCAAAACTTCAGAAAACCCCATAGTTGCTACATTGAATTGTTTACAACATACACAGCAAAAAGTGGAAGATTTATTATTTGCACATGCTTGACACCAGTTTTTAATAAAATACCATTTTTTCCTTTATGATCAATGGAAAGAAAACTATCTGAAAATTTCGTAATTCAAGACATTTTAATCCTGGGTACTTATAAATCTTTGAAAATCTATACACCATATTACAAAAAAGTTGCTAGTCACTAATGAACAATAATTACAGAACATTCACTAAAAACATGAAATCTGGCAAGTTCTTTATTTTCTTGTAGTAACAAAAGCATTGTTACCAAATTGTCTAGATATTTGATAAAACATTTTAAGTTCAAGTGTCAAAACATTTAGTCAGACTATGTATGTGCATATTCATATACAAAAACAAAGAAAACATAGTTTGTAAAATCACTTACCTGCTAAGAATAAGCTTTTTTTGTTTTCATCTTGGGGCAATGAGTTTTGTTTATACTAAAAACAAAGAATACAAAATCAAAAATATGTTAATTAATATAACAAAACATGCAACATGAAAAATATGAAAACTTAAAATTTCTTTCTTTTTTGACAGATTATGGTTCTAAAATAATTTTATGCTCACAATTCACCAATGAAACAAGATTAAAACCAAAAATATACATTTAACTATTAAAGGAAAAAAATTCTTATTTCAAATATTTCCAATAAATTTCAAGTATATACATATGAAATAAATTAAATATATTTTATTTTTTTAAAAAATAAACAAATGTTTGAAAGAAATATAAAAAAATAATTCATTTTCTACAACGTGAATGATAATGAGTTAAAAAAGAATTAAAAGCTAAAATAGTAATCTAGAAATTTAACAAAAATTTTAAATCTTAAAATCAAGAGCAAATGTATCCATAATTATTCAATCATGAAAATTTAGTATATAAAGTATGGCATATAAAAAAGCTATACTCGTCAACAAAGTTAATCCAAGAAAGATTTATAGTAGAATTAAGAAAAGACCCCAAAAGATTATTTGTACAAATTAATAAAAAAATTATAATCTTGGTATAATTATTTCTTAAATAACTTTCTCTAAAAATTTAATGATATATTCAGAAGAATTTTTATAAAGATTATTGTTTACAGAATTTTTATACAAATTTTCTATTAAACATTTTTAGTTTTACAATAATGACATTTATTTTACATCTCTTACAGATCAATGTCCATCATAAATTATAAATAAATAAAAGAAAAATTTTCATTTAACACCAGCTTTTTATGATAAACAATTGATTAGGTTCTAAATTTTCATGACAGTTGATTTACTCAAGAAAATTAAACATTAATGTCAAATGCTGAAATCCTTAAGAAATTAATTCTATTTTCTTAATTTGCTAGTTACAATCTGATTAATTATTTTAGACTTCTAACAATTTATAATAGCTTTTAATTTAGATTTGTTGCTCAACAATAACTTTTAATTCATAAGGGGTAACTCAAATGACTCATAATAGCATATTTTAAGTACTACAAATAAATGTGTTCAAAACAGGGACCGAAGTAATAAACGCAAGAATCAACGAATTACATTTCGTCATTAGTTTGACTCAATTTTACAGATTCATTACATATTTAAAGTAAATTTGCAATTAAAATAAATTGAATGTTTAATAATTACCTTAAAATAAATATTATGATGTTCATTATAGTAATTAGAAATGAAATATTAATCAAAATTGAAATTAAAATTGCATTCCATATAAAAGTATCTTTCATATTAAATTATAATCATGAAGCATAGCAATGAATATTTAATTAAAATACCTGAGGCAAATCCACTAATTTTTGAAGTTGAATTCCTACACCAGGACCCATGTGAGAAATATGATTAAAATTTGTAGGCCCAGAAATCAACCGAGATCTGCGATCAACATTTCTGAAAGATTTTATTAAAATAAAGATTTATTTGTCTTAAATATACATTATTCAATTAAGATTAGAAATAAGATTATAAAATAACTAATCAAACAAAAATTTCTAAAAATACAAAAATATCAATGAAATTCTTGTATTTGAAGCAAATTAGATCAAATAAAAAAATTAATATTTAAAGGAAATTACTAAATTTAATAATTAAATTTTCATAAGTGCTTATAATTACTACTCCTAAAATAGGAAATGTTAGACTTATACTTGAAAAAAAGTATCGTTAAAATTTTATGTTTGTTTTGTTTCTAAATTATTTATGCTTATTTCTTACCACATAAACTACAGAACGTTCACAAATGTCTGTAAATTATACATTAATATATTTTTATTTTATAAGAACACAAGATCAAAATCCTTCTGAACTCACCCTTTCCCTGCTCTTTCAGGTTCACGAACAGAAAATCTCCTTCGTACTCGGTTCAACATGGCCTTACTTTGCCTACTTTTAACTGGATGAGCAGTTGTTTCAGGAACACACACTCGATTGGAGCGGTGTAAAATGTTGTGGAGGTAAATAATATGTGGCAAGTCAGTGGCAAGTGAAAAGCACAGCAATCCATTGCGACACAAAGGCTTAGTCTAAAATTATAAATTGTTCAAATTATTTTCATTTTTGTAGCACTATTTACAGTGATAAAAATCAGTATACATTATCTTAATTAAAATTATGGAGCATTTAAAGATAAAATAACTTAAAAAGAGTTGAAAAGTTTACAGCATTAACAGACTTACAATTTGGTCTGACTGAATTTCTTAAAAATGTGAAACAAATGCAAGAGACACACTTAAATTATGGGTTGCCACAGAGTTTATCAATAAGTGATAAGTTTTAAGATATAAAAGAATATTGCATATGGATACTAAAAATTAGAATTTCAAACAAACAAAATCAGTCACTCAAAATACAATGAAAATGAACTCGAACAAACACATATTTGGAATTCATTCTATAATCATTTTTCACTTCAACTGAAACCTACATATCAAAGTAGATTCCAAATTACTATAAACATGTATCTGCAAGACAAGAGTAGAATCAAAAGTGTAAAAATATAAATCAAAGATCTGATTATTCCATGATTTGGGAAGAGCAAATAAAAAATCTTAAGTATTAGCAGTTTTTTGATATTGCAGTAATTTATTTGGGATCTCATAAGACATGACAAATTTTTCAACAAGTATACACAGTGCCTATTTTTATACTAATATGTATTGTTAAATATGATACAAACATTACTTAACACAATATTATAAAAGAAAAATATTATTAAAATGCAATATGATTATAATGCCGAATAACATAACTTGTCACATATAGAATATAATTTAATTTAATTTTAAATTAAATATTTGTTGATAAATTTTCAACTTTCTTAATCAGAATTTATAATATATTATTAAAAGGAAAAGGAATATTGATGAAAAGAAATAACTAGTTAAACAAATACAAATAGCATTTCCAGAAACAAATACAATTGATAAAGTATAAAAACTTTGACCTTACTTTTTGAATAATATGTTAATATCTTAACTACCTGATGCATTTTAATCTAAAGATTGACATAAATTCTGATAACAAAATGATTTTCAAAATAAAATCTAAAACTAACTTACTTTTTTCACATTTAAAGTTTGTAACCATTCACCACTTGAGACATCAAATATATCTACATGTGTTTCACTATATACATTTAAGTAACTGTCAGTATAACCTGAAAATAATAAAGTAAATTAGCTAACAATAAAATAGATTAAAATATTTGAACTTTTTACATATTATTTTACTTACTGACAGCAACTGGAGGTGCAGGGAACATAAGTTCTTTTTCTCGACTTTTCCTGCCAAAACCATCCACGTATATTCCTAATTCTACAAAAACAAAATTGAAATTTTTTTTTTGTTATTTATGATTGAATATTTAACATCAATTATCAAAAAACTTTCTTTATATAATTTGTTTACAGATAAAAAAACTTTTAAATTTATAATATATTTTAATTTGATACTAATTCAATGAATATAAAAAATTTAAATTTTACTATTGAAAGTTAACTAATATGTACATTCCAAGAAATAAAAGAATTTCAATACAAATAAGCATTAATAATATTCATGCTTAAATTAATCTTTAAATAAAATTAATTTAAAAAAAACAAAACATGTAAAACATTAACTTACGTGAAAATACTAAAAGATATTCATTATTTTGCAACTCCACGGCAAGATATGGATCCATTAAATTGTGTGAAAAAAATGAAAGGTCTGCACAATCTGTATTCACAAGAGCTATTTATAAAAATAAGAGAATTACGAGTAACTGAAATAAATCATACATTGGAAGTAAAATAATAATCATGACAAAAAATAAAATATTTATATCCTTAATTTGTTGAGCAAACAAAACAAAAAAAAAAAGAAAAAGAAACAACTACTTTAGCACATTAAAAATCAAACAATTTTTTCAATTGAATAGGAAACAAGACAGTGATATCAGTCAGATCATTGCATCTAATGTAGGCAATTATAGCAGCGAAAATAAAGATGCTTTTAAATATCATAAAACTTAAAAAAAATTCAGTATTATCTTAAAACTCAAAAAAATTTCAGTATTATAAAAAGAATAAATGCTCAACAAAGAAATACAGTAAAATGAGGTTAATTCCAAAATACTTCTTAAGTACCTATGTATTTTAATACAGTAATTGAATTAAAATAAAATATAAAATAATTATTAATAAATTTTTATAATAAATTAAAAATTATTATAATAAATTTAACAAAATTAATATATTTGCATATGAATGATGAAAATTCTATTAAATATAATGAATTTTCAAGATGTATGATATCAAGTACCTCTTAAAACAATTTTTTTTTTAATTAAAAAATACGGATTTATATATATTTTTGCTTTATGATCAAAAAATAAATGCATCCAAGTGCTTGGAAAACATCAAAATGATAAATATCAAATTACAAAATACAAATGATGAATAATTAAACTAAATAAGAGCAATCATATACACAAACACTTTTTTTTAACTATTTTGTGAATAGACTTGAACACACACTTCTAAGCAGTTATTGAACAAGAAAGAATTCTTACATATGGGTGGACTGTCATCAATCACGGAATACAAATGAAAAGCAGATGGGAGACCAACACAAAGTCTATTGCCAATGACATCTAATGTATGAGCTGGGACTGGTAAACATATCTCCTTTCGACGATGATGTCTTCCTTTTGTTCTATTCACTTCATACACTAAAACCTTAGAAAATTAAAGATAAAAGTAAGAAACCAGTGCATAATTAATTAAAGATTAAAATAGATATAAGTACATAATTAATTAAAACTAAGACAAATATTGGAGTTTGTACTAAAATACTATGTATATCTTTTCTACTTCATCCAAATTATAAATGCTCAAAGGTTGTCAACTTCAAATTAGAAGTTGAATTAGAAAATTTTTCCAGTATCCCCATTGTTAAGTACAATTATTAAATCGTAATCTTAAATTATCAAAATCATAAATATTTTAATGAGTGGGTACTTTTAAACAAAGTTGCAAACATAAAATCAATGTATAAATGTGGAAATACAAAATGCTTATTTACAATAATATATCATTAAACTAAATTTTTATCAAATATTCAGGCTGATACTGCATTTCTGGAGGAACCAATGGAAATAAGAATACAAACAAAATATTGTTTATTTATGTTAAAAAAATTAAATAATGCATACTAAAATGTATAATTAATATGTATAAAAATACTGCTAATTTTTATATTTTTTTCAGAAGAAAAATTTTTTAAGTTTAGGCTACTACTTGCATTTTATTTTGAGAAGGGGAAATTGTAATTAAAAGAAAAAATTTTCTTTTAACACGTGTTTATTCAGTTTAGAAATCAAAATAATTTATCCAACTATTTAGGAAAATTTATTTTCCAAAGCAACAATTAAAAAAACAAGCCAAATAACATGCAATTTACTTTCAAATTTTATTTTCACTAAATACGATAAAAATCTGCCACGCAAAATGTTCTGTTGTGAAACATTTGTTAGCTATGGAACCATTTGCAATATGTTCTGGATATAGATGTCCATATACACAGAAGCTGTCTTTTACACACATGTCAAACTATAATAACCAAAAATGCAATAGAGATTTTAAATTTAAAATATGTTTTAGGCAGGAAATAGCTATTTTTGAAAGGGAAAAGTATTTTTACAAGCCATTACTTAAGTGACAAGAATTACTTTCAGAATATAATAAATTTAAAAACTTTTAATATATTAAAAAAAAAGATTTTAGTATCCTGGTAATTAAAGAAAATTAGAATAAATCTCTTAAAAAAATGTTTTAAAAGTTTTTAAAATAGTTATTCAAATATTCAATGTAATCTCATTAATAACAAACACTAAAAAAAATCAATAACTCAAAATTAAATTTTGTGCATATAAATTATTTTAACAAATAGCTGTGTTTCTAAAAAGAAGCAGGATTATATCATCTAATCATATGAAACTAAATTAAGTTAACAATAGGGATACCAAAATTATCTAATACATTTACAATATGCAAACTTAGTATCAAAAGGAAATCAAAAAGAAAAATCTTTAAAAAATAAATGATCTTTTCAAAAAATATGAACTAATATTTGGTAATGCAGTTTTAAATGTTTTTAAATTCAAAATAAGTTCTCATTAAAATAAGACAAAATACATGATCAAACTGAAAATAAATATAACTGTAAAAATAAACGTAAATTTTCTATGCTAAAATTTAAAAAATTTGAAACTATACAAAGTTTTAATAAAAGTTATGTAAGAAACGAAATAAAAATTACATTTATAGATGAATGTGAATGAATTTCAAAGTAATGAAGGAAAAATTACATAAAAATGAAAACAATTAAGAAAAGAGGTAAGAAAGAGGTTGAATCTTACTCAGATCTACAAATTTAATGAACATTTAAAGACATTTGTCATGCCCAGAGTATTTTGTAGGATTTTAATTCTGTAGTATTTTGAAGCATAAGTATTTGATAATAAAAAAAAAATAAGCTTAACTACATACAGTTGCAACTTCTAACCAATATAACACTAATAATGTAGCATTTTGGAACAATTATTAATACCTGTATCACTTTAAAACATTAGACCATGCAGCTGAGAAAGAGATCTTATGTTTTTCAAATTGATAAGCCAATACTAAAGAAGCAAAATTCACAATACCCATTCAATATTATCAATAACCACAAATAAACTATATATTAACTATTGCGAAATTTTTTACCTACTTGTAAACAAGAGAAAGTAAATCAGGGTATTTCAAAATTGTGACTGAAACTGATTTTTACTTCTGTAAATTTAATAATGAAATGTCACAAGAAGCAAAGTTTTGATTTGTTTTACACAATTATTTACAACCTATTCTGCTGGTAATTGTCATAAAACAGAGAACCACAAAAAGCTAAGATTCTAAACTGATACAAGGATAAAATGTACAAACATTATAATTTATTCTTAGAGCAACTGATTTATATGAAGCATTTTTATTTCTCTAAGCTTTTTATCATAAACAAGCATTTTAAATATTATTGAGTTTTACAAATTGAAAATATACTACCTAAGTTAAAATATAAGGTTCAAACAATCTATTTCTATAATTAGTAAGAAGAAAAATTTGAAATTGCTTAAATTAAATTGTTTTGCTAAGTAGCTAAAAATATTTTTTTAAAACTGGAAAGATTAATGCTATTATTTAAAGCTCTTATATGAAAAAGTCAAATTGAAAAGTTAGTTAATATGTGTTTAGAATCTTACCTTTCGTGTCTTTTTTCCAAGCTGCATAAAATATTTCAAAAATATCTCGTCACACCAATTTTATATTCATGTAATGAGATATGGTAGGAAAATATAAAAGAAAAGCTCTGATGATGAGCATTCCACGAAATAAAGAATATCCATGAGCAAAGAACCAGTAATCTAATAATCGACTTGAATTGAATAACTGAAGTCAGCCAAACAAAATCATTTAAGCTAAATAGATAGTTCCATGCAATTCAAATACCATTCTCATTTTTTATCATTCAACTAATTCCACGATGACAACAACTAGATAAATCCAAAAAATTCCAAATGAAACAATTTTACAACACATAATCCTCACAAAATAATGAAAGAATTCATAAAATTCAGCCAGAGAGAATTTGCGAAAAAAAAATAAATAAAATGAAAAGAGAAGAGAAGCTGCACATGAGAAGAGAGAAAAAAGGAGATAGAGAATAGAGACAGATAAAGTATAAAAATAAGATGCAAATAAAATATGCAATAGCCATGATGAGCATTAAAACTATATAAGCATGTAATAAAAATATTTAGAGATAATTAGTTTTATAAAAAATTAATAATTATTCAGAAGCAGATTCATTTTATACAATATATAATTCAAATAAATTCAGAATTTTATTTACAAGAAATATATCACATTTAAAATTTTTATTCAATTTATTGTAGCTCAAATAATAATGTGAAAACAAATAAAATTAAATGCTTAGCATACATTAGATTTTAATTTTTCTCAGAAAAATAAATAGAATAATATGTATATAAGTTATTTCTTTGCCCACCAACCCAAAAAACTCAATAAATATTAATTTAGTTTATAATTATATTTAAATACTAACAATGCAATTATATTTTAAACAGAACTAGTTAAGATGTTTTGAAAAATTAAGATTTAAAAAAAAAAAATCAGAGGTTCAAAGAATCTGTTAGCTTACAACAAAATTCTAACCTTCATTTTTTTCCAAGAGATATTCCAAAAAAGAACTTCATTTTTTCCTAAGAGAGACTCTTTCAAGATATTGTTTTTCCTTACTGAAGTGTAAGGCAAATTTATGTGAAAAACTTCACATGTATTGTTAGATTATGCATTAGCTTTAATGATAGTACAAAAACAGTTTGCAATCAAATTATAGGAAGGGAGGTAGCAAATCTTTCATGCAAAACAGATGATTGATCAATAGCTAGATTAAATTGACTTTAATTACAATGATTCGATGAGATGAACATTATTGCGATAAAATGAACAATTATAATTCATGTATTGATGATAAAATTCCAAAATTTATAGACAATTGTTTCATCTTTTAATAGTACTGTTAAAATATAAAACCAATCATAAAATTGTATGCGAAAAAACTGAAACAGAATTTTAAAATTAACATTTAGTAACTGTTTTACAGTTTCTAATTTATTTATATTCACAATATTTCCTAAGTTATATAAAAATGGGCTTGTCACAGAAATTGCGAATCAAAATTATTCAATGCAAGAAGCACAATTTATGTTTTAAATAATTTAAAGTAATAATATTTAGAGAAATTTCCATAATTTGCATTAGAAACATTTCTTGTACAAATTACATATGAAATAACAAGAGATAACTTATACTCTGAGAGAGAATATGTACTTCAACATCATTTAAATCACAAGATAAACAAGTCATACATCATTCCTGTAAAATCATTATAATATTTTAAGTATTTAAACTAGACATCTTCTCATGTGACAGAGATACATGAAAACTAACAATTAAGGACTTATAAATTAACATGCAAAACAATTTTGATAAAAAATTCACCTGTTTTTTTATTGCTGTACAAAATAGATAAAGAGAGCTATTGCCATTATGAATACACATTGTGCAAAAAGTAATGCAACCTTTTGTATCAGGTACTTTTGTCCATTCAACATCTTGACCATCAAGAGCTCCAATAGGAATTAAACGTAAAAACCTTTGTTTTCCTATAAGAAAAATGTATTATTCTTACAACAAAAATAATTCCTCAATTAAGAAATTACATTCAAAGGCAGAATTATTATTTCAAAACACATTTCAGTAACCAAAAATAAACCCCACCCTATACTATTTTTGAACAAAACATTTATTAGTGACAATATACTATGTAAATATCTTCACACTGTGGCTCAAAAGTAGACTATAAGCTTTATTCATAGAAGATATAAAGATGAAACGTTCCTTTTTTCTAGTTACATTATGAAATTTCAATTTAATATCTTTATCAAAAAATTCTCTTTAAACTTTTATTTTTTACATCTTTTTCATTTCAAACTTGGTTTAAAGCATTGTAAATCCACATACATTTTTTTTAACTATTGGAATGCTGAATAATAACTAGATTTTCAGAATATGTTCCATTTTAACTATATTGTGAAAGTATTTTGAAATATGTATTTCATTGTTCAATGAGCCTTATAAGTTATTTTTTGAGTCTGTCATACAATTCTCGAAATTTTTCTACATTTTTTTTTTTTTTTAACTTTGATTAATATAAAAACAGATGCCAATTATGACCTGTTTCACTTTAATTGGAAATCTTGAGCACCCTTTCAAGAAAGAAGATTAAATGATAAGTGCACAATCAATAGTCATTAATTTTTTTAAAGATTTAAAAAAAAATTTAATGGCTTCTGTGTTGTTATTGTAAAATATTCCATGATGCTAGTAAGAGTGTAAAACCTAGCAATCTTGCATAAAATTTATGTACAACGTGTAAAAGTTGGCAGGTCTGCTTTTCTAAAAGATTTCATTGCAACGTTTCAAAGTTATTTCTGAAGGACAAAAAATTTGAACAGTTATAAATTTATTATTAGGAATATATTCAATAAAATTGAAACAATTATTAAAAGTTTATGATTAAATAACAGAAGAAAAGTTAAATGTATTGTAATAAATAAATAGAAAAACTACAGATACAAACAAAAGCTGTTAAATTATGATACCTAGAAACATAAAACACATTTAATATCAACTCACCAGCAACAGCAAGTAATAATTGTTCTTCAGCAATATACTCTAATTGGCAAACTTTTTTTCCATCACCAATTCGAGCTATTTCTATGAACAATAGAATGAAAATATATAATAACAATATACTTCTTTTAGTAGAGTAATAAACACCCCCCATTTTAAAAAGAAAATATACTTAAAATATAAATTCCAAATTTCATATATAAAATATCAACAGTCAAAAATTAAATTTTTTTTCAGTTCTTTTGAAGATTAAAAAATCAAAATTAATTTTTGTTCCAGTCATTTCAATAATAAACAGATCACAAATGCTTTTTTTCAAAATGGAAAAAGTATTATTCAAAAGAAATCTCATAATATATAGCAATAAAGTCATTTAATATGTAGCAAACAAAAAAATAAATTAGTGAATTAAAATAAGAGAAACAAATGGATTAGATTTAGTTCCTAAGGAAGATATTATCGATAAATAAAAAAATCATAAGCCTTTAAAATTCGTTTCATTAACAGTCAAGCCATTGAACAATATTTTCAATAAATAAAAAGCAAACTTTTAGAATATTCCAACAGCATTTTTTTTATAAAACTATACATTATACAATATAATAATTAACAATAATTCAACCAGTAATTTTTAATTTAACTACTATGTACTATGTAGAACTAAATGCAATGCTAAATTACAATTTCAATATAACTACAATTATATAAGATTTTCTAATTTTTCTAAAGTATTTAATTTTTGACAAAAAAGTAAAGTTTATAAAAATATACCTTCTCTGTCTAAATCAACACAATATAAACCTTCTTCTGTACCTAAGACTATTCTTTCTGGATCTGCATAATTAGAAAATATTAGTTATTTTAAAATACATTCTCACATTAATTTTGCAAGCCTTATGAAATGCAATAATTTATGTTATAACAAATTGATACCTATTACAGCCGCTGACGTTGCACTTTTAATAAGAGTTAATGTGTTGTCAAGTATTTCCTTTGCTTGAAATACCTGGAAAAAATTCTTTTATTTATAAAACCACCACATTAGCCACACAAACCAACATTTTCAAGAAAGTGGTCATAATTTACTTATCATTTATAATAATAAGTATTAGACATCACAATCAATATTAAAGCTGATATTTTCCCATTAGATTTTTGCAGGAAATTAAAATAAAACAAATTTCTTTTAAATCACAAGAAAAACACAAAAGGATAAAAATGTAAAATTGGATACAATGATCAAACCTACTCAATTTATACATTTCTTGTTTATTTCAAATCAATAACAAATAAAAGCAAATGTAATGCATATTTAACAATGAATATAATATTTTTAATGCTTTTGCTGTAAATAAAATGTACGGAAAAAGATATGCATGAATATTTTTCAAATAATTGCAAAAGTATGCAGAGGTTTCAAATTTGATATTTAAATGCCAATTCAATGTAACATGTTATTTGTATAAGCATTGATTTGAAATGCAAAGTTTGCATTCAATATATTTAATAAATTATTGGAATATTTAAAAAAAAAATGTACCAAACCACATGTATAATGGAATTAAAAAATTGCACAAGCAAAAATCTCACTGTAAAAATTAAGTTCTAGTTTTACTGATAGATAATAAAATATTACACAGAAGATTATCAATACTTTTCTTATATTCTATGGAATTAAATTATAAACTCCAAAAAAAAAAAATTGACTAGGAAAAAAGGAACATTTTTCTAATATTATTAAATATTTTTAGATACTTATTGATAAGGAGACATCTTAGGTAAACTGATTTCTAAAATATAATTTAAAAAAAAGTATAACATGAAAAACAAAATACCATCATGCAAGTAATAAAAACAAATTAATATTCATTGAGTGGAAGATTAATAGTGACAGCAAATATCCCTAAAAATATGAAATATAAAATAAACTTCCCTGCATTTTTTAACAATATTTATTAAATATTTTCAGATGTATTTTTAGATATTTAACGATAAAAAAAATATTTAAGAAATTCGATAATTTGAATAGTTATAGCTTAATTTGAGAAAAAATTATATGGAACATTAATACAAAATGTTTTTTATGTGATTAATCTTTCCCATTATATTTTGAGTTAGTTTGAATCACATGAAAGACAAAAAAATTTGATATTACTTATAGTTAAAAACTACAATGTAATTATAATTTTTTCATTTTTTGTAACAGTGAATCAGCAATAACAAAGTATACAGAAAAATTTTAATTAAACTCCTTTAAAATACTTGTAAAATTTAAAAACTCTGAACGCCTTTAATAATACTTAATACCAAATGTTTTTGTGGGATAATATTTATAAAGCAGATCAAATATTCCATATATTTAAGTTCAACTAATAAAAAGAAATACTACATTTTATTTCCTCTGACTTAATAGATTTTATATAAATACAAAAATTAAATATTTTAATAAACAAATGCAATTTTGTTGGCATCGTTCATTAAATAAACTTACGCAATTTATGTATTAAAATCATAAATTTAACAAAAGAAAAATAAAAAAAATTAAAACAAATAACCAATTCTTTAGATCATTTAAAAATTGTTAATAAAATGCTAAATATTAATAATTTAAGAACTGTGCTTGTTTTTATATGACTCACTTCTAATAGAGTTAAAGAATTAAAAGTCATTTAATCAAATAATTCCTAAAACCAATAGGTGCACAGGAAAGATTGTAACTTACAGTTTTAGAAGACAATTTATTTCGACGCAAAATACGATGCAATTCATTCAATGCATCAACCCATTTTAATTTTTCACTCTCTTTTTCCACCATCATCAAAGTATGATTTTTCATTCCAGGAGGATTTAGCATTGATGTTGTTACCTATTAATAAGATTATTTAAACATCATTTAAAGAAATTATAAGAGACAATTTTCATGAAAATTATTTTTGTAAAATTAAAATAAGTATAAAAAAAAAGTTTTATTAAGAAAAACTACTCACATTTTTTTCAATAAAAAGTGACACCATTTAAAAAATGCCAAAAAAAAAAAACATGCAGTATACAATTATTTGAAAAACAATTCTTAATATTTTTTGGCTGAGTGCAACATA
>JAPDSC010162413.1:66689-98943 GCA_026290005.1 Latrodectus geometricus | reverse complement strand
TACTGGACATTTCAAGGGCATGAAGATATCACCAACTGGTATTAAACCCTATCCTAACTGTGAGCACTGTCCTCAATCCAAACTAACTCCAGATCATGTCTTAAACTGCCAAGCCATTATCCGCTCCCTCTTCGAAATAGGAGCTCCACCAATTGAGATCCTCCATAACCACCGGGCTCCAGAACTAGCAGATCTCATCAACAAGACTTTTGGTGGACTGTAGACTTTTTTTTTTTTTTTTCGCTTTACACTTGCTCATAGACACAACAACAACAACAGACTAGCAAACTAAATATTTCATTTCTGAATTTAAAATTTTTGAAAATAAATAAAAACTTTCATGAACTTTTTTCAAGCATAACTTCAAATAAAGAGTTTAGATTAAGTGTTTATGTCAATTATTAATAGGTTCATCACCCTTAGATTCTTTCATGACTCTCATTTAAGAATTAAAAATCTGAAGTATTAAGGGAGATTTATCAAACATATTTCAAGATAAAAAAAATTTCTTATAAATTGATACTTCTTATTACATATTTCCCATTAAGCATGTAAACATTTAAGGTGGTTTTAGTCGAAATTATGAAAATTTCTCACTTAACAAAAACTCAGCAGCAATTCCCCCTTTTAGTAGAAAAACAATGAAAATACTAATTCAAAAAATTTACTACATATCCTTTAAGTTGCTGTTTTCATTGTTTTTCTTGTCTATTTACTAAGGATTAAAGGATTTACTAAGTATATTTCAAATATTATTTTAAAAAAATTATAGTGCCTCCTTTTTACCATTGTTAAATAAACACATTTGAGGTTTTATAAACATAAGTAGAAAATAAAAATTTCAACTGGAATTAATTATTATAAACCAAACATCATTATTAGTTTCAAAGAAATTTTTAATAAAATTTCCCCCCTTTTTAACATTTTTAAATCATTATTTAAGAAACTAACATTATTATTACAAATATAATTACCTTAATTTTCAATGATAAATAGTAAAAGAAATTAATTTTATAAAATCTAGGTAAACACATGATAAAAAAGAAAAAATATAAAAAATAATATAGTTCATGATACTTTTTATTATAATAAAAGTTAACTTACAGGTATCACCAGTTTCCAACCTATGCTGCAGGTCCTTAATTTGAGTATCTTTTTTCATTACTTCTTTTTTGTAGAATTCAATTTTTTGCAAACAGTCTTTATGCACTCTAAAATATTAATTATAAGCATTTAGTATATCTAACATAGAACAATCCTAAATAAACATTTTGTTATCAATCAAGGAAGAATAAATTAAAAATTTAAATTATATTTACTAAACATTGCATTAGTTAAAAGTATTCAATTATATATGAATAAGGTGAATCAATAAGGTGTAAGAGGTCCCTTAAATATAGGAACAAAAATTAATACAATTATTTAACACCCTTGTAAAACAAATTGAATTTTAAAAAATTAAGTTGCATTAGTTTTTATTTATTTGATAAGTATAGCAAGAATTTAAAACATTTTCATTTTGATAAAAACAATTCTTTATTTCAAAATTTTAGTCACAAAGTTATTATAATTAAACAAAACACTTTTAAAGAACTTTCATAATTCTCAGTTTCAAAATAAAATATTAAAATAACTAATAAATTAGTTAAAAAAAATTATCATTATCACAGCAATTTTAAAGAATAAAAGACAACTACATTTTCCCCCTTCTATAATGTTGTTCACATAAATCTTAAAATGCAAATTATATAAACAAAAATTGCTATTAATTCAAAGGTATATTTAAAAGAGTTAATCAAAAATTTTATAATATTTATCTTTCTTTTAATAAAACTTAAAAAATATATATATATATACTGCTTTTTTGACTCAAAATCAGAAAAAAAGCAAATTTTTTAAAGGAAACTTATTATTCAGCTAATCAATAAATTATTTTTTGAAGGAAATTGTATAAGATTAAAAACATTCCATAACAATAATTAAATGATTTATCATTCAATGGTAAATTTTTGCAAGCAAGAGCCAATTAGACCAATTAAATGAACATGAAAGTTTCTAAAAATTTAATACATTTTCTATATTGTTCATATTAACAATTTATTCATAAAAGTACTTTTGTTCTGCAACTAGTTCAGCTCTAACTCTGCTTAATTCTTGACTTATTGCCTGCTTAGCTTGAATTTCACTCTGAAGACTTGATTGTAAATTCAATAATTCCATTTTATCAAGTTTCTGAGACCTTCTGTTTTTCCAATTTTTTTCCTAAATTATTTTAAAATAAACAAAACATAATTTGCAGTTTTTACTGGAAAAAAATTTTTTTAACAACTTGTATAAATTATAATCAATATAATAAATAAATATAACTCACAACAGTTGAGGTTGGAGGAACACCAGTCATTTTTAATGCATCTAATTCTTCTGTCATCTTTGAAGCAAGAGCCTGGAGATAACCTCTAGCATCCTTTTCATCACTGACCCTAACATAAACAATTAGAAATATCATTTAAAATAAATATTATTGAAGAAAAACTTAATTTATATAAAAAAAATATACTGAGATTCCCACAGTCAGTAAAAATATGTTGAATACTCAACCTAAGATATTGATATTAAATCAAGAATAAATTTCTGAAACAGTCACAATAGCCATTAAGTAAATATAGCAGTGTTTCTATGTGATTTAATTTATATTATAAAACTTTAAACTATATATTTACCTAAAATATTTTACTTACATATTTTAAAATACTTAAAATAATAAATTATATTAATATTAAGGATTAATAATAGATAATCCCCATTGGTTTAATCTTCAATACTTAAATAAACAATAATAGATTGTTTATTTCATCTTAAACAAAACAATAAATACAAAATTTAATAAAGAACACCAAATTAATTTTTAAAAAGTTAAAAATTTCAAATTTTTTAAAAATAAATACTAAATAACAATAAATGAATATTTTAATAAATAAAACCAAATATTTAAGTTTTCTATCATTGACATAAAAATAAAAAAAATCCTGTTTCGCAAATTTAATATGAACAAGAAACTTTCTAATTCTTAGACAAGTTTTAAGCTTACTTTTTGTATGTTATCATAATGTTTTTATGTCATTATTGAAGAAATATCTTAAGATCATTTACCATTGAATGATTTCACTTATTTGAGCTTCCCACTGATTGATTGAATCTTTTTTATCTTTAATCATATAAAAGTCATTTTCCAGACGCTTTTTTTCTTCTTCCACTTTTTGCAGCGTTCTTGAATACTAAGATAGAACATGATAAAAATATAATTAATAATCTAATTTACTAAAATTAATTTTTTCAATAAAAACATTTTGAAATTTGGGAAAAATTATAAACAATAATGTTTGATACCATGGCTAATGATTGTTTTCAAATATCATTAATTTGAATAATGAAATTTAAGTGTGTGCATGTGTCCTTTATGTAAGATAAAGATTTATCTTCACAAAAAATTGTGAGCTTATATCTTAAAAATTTTACTTAAAAAATTTTTTTAAACATTATTAAATTTTTATGTTTTATCATAAATTTCAATATGAAAAATTTTCATTCATTTCAATTAAACATTTTAATAAATAAATTTCCTTTTATTTTTATCTTGATCAAAATAATATGGGAATAATTATTAAATAAAAAACAAACTTAACTTTTCATTTTTTGAAAAAGTAGAAAATGAATTTAATTCAATATAACAGAAAAATATTATTTCACGCTTCCTCCAAATGGATTTATAAAATAATTGAATCATCAAATGTTGCATGATATGAATATTAATATTTTTACTTGAGACTAAAATCATGAGCATTAATACTTTTGATTTTATTAAGGCAAAAACTTAACTGAAATTTAAATACATTCATATTCCTAAGATTATATTTTTCTAATCTCCAAACAGTGCTTCCTTTCATTTCACTTATTCATTATTTAAAGATAATAAAATTTCTTTATAGTTAAATAATTTTTTTCTTTAAAGTATGCTGATTTTCATGTGTATTAGGAATATCAGACTTCTAAAATTCAATTAATAAAAAATAATAAATTAAATATGGAAATTTCAAGATCAATTGCAGCTTTAATTTCATTCATTAATCTTGCAAAATTTTATTTATGAGAAAATATTTTTTTCTCCTTTTTGAAGCACTTCATATATTACTAACTTTTTAAATTTAATAAATTATGCACATACACACACACTTTTATTATCTTCATTTGCTAAAGACTTAACTTAAATCTATAATTTTATATGTCAATTACCATTGCGTTCCCCCCCCCCCAGATGGTAATTAACAAGACTTGAACATACATTTTAAAGTAGATTTTGAACCATTACTAATATCCATGACCAAGGACCAAGATGGGAAATGAAACCATTAGCTGAAAGCCAGAGCACTAATAATTTAAAAGTAGTTATGAACACTTTTTTAAAATAATTTTTTTTCATAAAATATTGAGCTTTGACACTTCAATAATTAGTATAGATGGTTTATATTTGATCAAACTGTAAAATGCCAATTTTTGGCATACATAAATCATGTATTCTACCTTTCTTTTCTCTAATAATGTCTTAAGTTATGTATTTACTGACACTTTTTGTCATTATTTGAAAATTTAACATTTTCAAATTATGTAATAGTTAAACGTAAATAACTTTCTAATTTAGAGTATTCAGCAAAAATTTTAATACTGTAACACATCTGACCAATAATGTTTACTCTATGGAAACCAAGTTAATTATAATTGTCATTAATTAATTATGAATAAATAAAAGAATTCAAAAACAATTCCAATAAACTTTTTTGCATCATATAAATGAAGATATGTTTAATTTTGTAAAGCTTATTCAAAAAAGTAAAATTAAAAAATAATTAAAAATTATTGTAAATCACTTAATAAATGAAATCTCAAACTTACTTCATGCTTTCAATATGAATAATACATCACATGCAATTACTAAATGTTATAATATAAATTTCCAATTACAGTTAAGCTACATTAAAATAAAACTACAAACCTTTTCAAGGTCAGATGTCATCTTTTTAAGTTCATCTTGCAACATAGACTTTTCTCTTTCATGAGCTCGCTTAATTTCTTTTATAAATTCTTGATGCTCAGATTCCCTAAAAAAATTAAATTTTACGATCAATAATTGGAACAAAAGAGCAATATAAGATAAATATATTAATTACTAAAAGATCTCACAACAATTATAATTAATATTAATTATAATTGTTGTGAAGAAAACAAAGTATGGTTGACTTAACTTAAAATTTGCATTGAATTTTCCAAATACAAAATCCAATATTTAAGTGAATAAATTGACCAAAAATTACTTTAACTGATGAAAAACATGCAATTTTTAAACATAAGAATATTATAGCAATGAAAACAATATGCTAATTTAACAAAACACGTGGAAATTTAAAATTTTCATAATTTGAATGAGTTAACCTTTTACAAATGTTTTAGCGAAAAACATTTTTCAAATTTTAAAATTCATTCATGCATATCATAATATCAGAGTATAATATCTTTAATACAAATTTAAATAAGAATCTTCAGATAATTTAAAAGATTTAAAAATAAATATTAAAAAACTAAAAAAAAATTTATTACAAAATTGGAAAATGTTTTGAATTATTAAAAAACAAAATTAAAAAAAAAAAAATTTGCTTTTCAAATAGCTTAAAAAACTTTCATGTAAAATTGGAATAAAATCTTTTTAAAAATAACAATAAAATAAAATGGAAGCATTTTATAATAAGGTATTTTAAATTAGAAATCACAATCATTTTTTTTTTCACAATTATATGAAATACTAGTATTACCTTTCTGAACGAGCTTGTTCAACTTTATCTTTAAAAAATGCAACCTGTAAATGAATTTTAAAAGCTATGAATATTGTATAATTTACATATATACCCACAAAAATGTTACATTCATCAAAGGTTATACAAAGAAAACTCTAAAAACATTTAAACATGAAATATATTTTATAAAAGTAAGATTTAAAATTATAAGTAAAATTAATTCTTTTGCAGATATAGCACATCAAATTATAGCTAATGTACATTTAATCTACTTTAATCAGGAATTTTCACTTACATGTTTAATTTTACTTATTAATCTATCACCATTTTTTTAGCTAGATTATTTTCATTTCGATATTCGAGAATCTTTAACACAAACTAGATTTGTGTAAGTATGCATTTTTCCTTTAATATTTGTCAGAATCTTAGTTTTTCTCATGATATTTGTATTTCAGCATAAATAAATAACATAAATTTTGTGAAATAACTTGTCACATTTAATGAAAATTTGAATCATAAATAGTATTAAACATTCACTTAGATCATTTTTTAAACAATTAATCTTTAATATGTATTAAAATTCCCTTACAAAATATCCTTTATTTTATCTAATCAAATGTCAAAACCAGATATACTTAACTCTACTGTTTTAATTTTTAAAAATGATTTTACTTCCTTTTGAGACTGCATTGATTTGAGTACATGATACTTTCTTAGTATTCTAAAAAAATGTTCTGTTAATTTTAATTGTTTGTTAATTTATGTATTTTAATATTTATTTTTTTTATTGATTATTAATATTTTACTCAAGGAGTAAATTCAAGCTCACAGTATTCAATTCACTTAGATTTTGCTGAGTGTATCGGAATGCTTTTATACCATCGTGGAAATTCATATTTGTGGAATTAGTGTCATTTTTACCAAATATTTGTGTGCGTATTACCTATAATATTAATTCCATGATTCTTATATGCATACTCATTAGAAAATATTGTATTATTTCCAAAAACAATAATTCCATATTTAGTTGTTCTCATTGACAAATTTTAAAAAAAATTATAACAAAGCCACAGTTTTCAATTAAAAAAATTATTTTGATTATATATTAATTGTATAGTGATTAAATATAAAAATTTTACATATTTTAATCAAAATATTATATAATTATATATTTCACATATATAATCATATAAAGATTTTTGATAATTTTGATGAATTCTCTATTTTACCACAAAATACTGGAAAAGTTATATCTAATTAACAAAAATATATTGATAAAATTGAGAGTGGTGAAATAAAACTAACTTCAGTACATTTTTTATAATTATGTACTACACTGTCAAGTTTTCTTTTTTTCAATGGATGAATTGTATTCTATGGCTAATTATAAAATAAAAGAAAATGTAAAAAATTTTTATAGTCAGTACAGTTTAAAAATAAATTAAAACAATAACAAACCTCTTTCTCTGCTTTAGATTTAGAAATTTCTGCTTCTTGCAGCTGTTCTTGCAATGCAGTTATTTCAGTAGCGTGCCTTGCTTGCAATTGAGCAAGTGTATCCTTATGTTGCAGTGTCAAATTTTCAAATTCTGTCTTCAAACTAAAAGAAAAATATCTTTAAATTAATAAATGGCCCCATAAGATTCCAGATTTACTAATTTCATAAATCCTTTACACAATAATGAGATTCTAAATCAAGATAAAATTATTCAAGACTGTGAGAATAAAAAAATGAAATTTTAATTGTAAGTGAATTTTGATCAATATTAAAGCCAAAACATTTTTATATTCTGGCTATATTTTCATTTGTAATGAATAATTCAACATTCTTTTATATGATAAATAATCTCAAAATATTTTTAAACAAGAAAAATGTTCATTTTAAAAATATCAACTATATTTACTTTTATTGGATGTAAGTAATTTTTATTGTAGAGTAAATTAAAAGCTATAACAGAAAAAGTAAAGAAAGTTTGAGGTGAAGGGATATATTGTGCTACAAATCCACATCTTCATTAATAAATTTTTAAATTTAATTTTGAACATTGGTTTTAGGTTAGTCAATTTTTTCTCTGTATATTCCTTTATGAAATATTATAGTAGGTTGAGATCAGGACTAAATGCAGACCATTCTTCTGTGGAAATAAAGAATGGACAATTCTGTTTGCATCACTACTAAACAAGGTTTTTTTATGGAATGATGCCAAATCTTGTTGAAATGTGACTGAATCTTTTTAAATAATTTTTTGGCTTCTTTAATCATGCGAGATTTCAATATTTTTCTAAATAATAGTTTTAGTCAATTTTAATTAAATTAATTGAATTTTATTTTACTAACAAATTTATTTTTTGAAACAGTTTAAATTATTATAAAATGTGAAACAAGAATGCTAAATAAAACTTCTTTTACTAAACAAATATTTACATTAAAAATGTAAATTTCAAATAAAATTAAAAATTTTAAAATTTAAATTTGTAAATAATTTAAAAACATCGAGATTACATACAACAAAAATGTTGTGCGCCATACTGAGAATTACAATAAATTATTCAACATTTTGTTTTTGCATCTTTATTCTTTTTTACACCATAACTAGAAAGAAATGAAAATTTATACTTATAATAGAACATTATGATTGCAACTTGCTAAAAAAATATTTCTTTTAAATTCTCAAAAATTAAACAATTTAGAAATTTACTTAAAACATGTCTAAAATTTTGGAATTTCGAGAAATTTCTGAAAATTTTACAATTTTTTATTCCAATGGATATTTTTTTTAAAATTATAATTTGTTTACAGATTACAGTTAAAAATGCAAACATTTGAAAATTGGAAACTTACCGATACAATTCTTGATTATTATCAGTTTGTTCAGGAGAAAATGCTCTACCTACATGCCTTCGTTTTAATGTTTCAACTTCTGATTCTAAACGACGAATGGTTTCTTCATGACGTTCTCGTAGTCTTTGTTCCTTTGCTAAATCTGATTTGCTATCCTCAAGACGAATTTCAAGCTGAAAATAAAATATTTTTTGCAATAAGATCTTGGAAAAATAATATACAACAATAATAAATAACAGTAACGATTGAAGTAGTAAGTAACAGAAACAATTGATAAAAAACTATTTAAAAAAAATGTTTTAAATGCTGACTACAATGTGAGCAGCACTCAAAAATGAAATATTAGGAAGGGCATTAAGGAATTATGAAAGAAATCATAGGGAAATGATAGGAACATAAAAGCAGCTACATGTCTAAATTTAAAAAAAAAAAAACACCCAGCTATTTTTTACAATTAAAATGCATTAATATACTCAGTAATAATATAATATAAAGAAAATCATTGTATAAATTAATTTTCAATCCTTTTCTTATTTTATCCATCATTATAAAAATTCTAACTTATTACAAAAATAAATACATTTAGTTATTATAAAAACTAATAAATAGCAAAGAATAAGCAATAAGAAATATTGTTTTTGTAAAATTAGTTTCTTATTTGCTGAAATACAAATCTTATAAATTATTTAAAAAAGATTTTGTGTTTTGTGATTAAAAAGATTTTATATATTTATTCAAAAATAATGTAATATATAAAGTTATATTTCTCAAACAACTATGCATTCTTTATGAAAATTAGAAGATTTTGTATTTATAATTCAATCTTGTATTTATAAGTAAATATATAAAATTTCTAATGAATATTTAATATTTACTCGCAATTATGAAAATTTTTGTTAGTGACTTCCCAAGAAATAAACATTCTTTACAAATGTCACTTAAGCCATTTCAAAAACTGATATTTTCACTGAAAATCAGCCTTTAAATACTGGTGTTTGTAAGCTCAAAATGTAATAAAAACATAATAGCACAGTAAAAAAGTTTAATTTGACACAATCACTGTTCTCCATACACCTATAATATTAACATTTTCAAATGGTTTTAATTCAAAATTTGAGGCAATTTTAATTAATCATCAATAATCAATAATCAATGCATCAATAATCAATTAACAGCAACTGGGCCAATCGTTCTAAGTTGCAACTATATTGAATAATCCAAGTTTCTACCACATTCATAACAGGAAACAATTAAATTTTTAAAATCTTTATAGAATGGATTTTTCTGTGTTTTCATACCAATGTATAAAACATAAATTTACGGTGAAATTTTACTTAAAAATACAAAGACTTTGTGTATTTTGTTAGAAATAAAAAAAAAGAAAAACTTAATAAATATTTATAAAAACTTAATTAATCATATATAGTATCAGTTTTTCATGCCAAACAAAAAATACATAAGAGTATTCATTTCAGTCAATAAAATTATTACATTTACAAAAATTTATACACATAATTTAAGGAAAAATTTTGTTTAAATTAAGAAATATACAGCACTTAAGGAAACAATTTTAAAAAAGTAAATAATGCAAAAATATTTTAATAAACATAATGACGCTTATAACAAACTTATCTATGTTACAGAACACTCTTATGTACTATAAAGTAATTTCTTTAATAAAACATTTAAAAAAAATTAATTTTTTGAATGATAAGGAAAGCTTGATTTAGCCACTATAATATTTTGTTATTTATAAAGTCTAGTTACACTTTCTTATGCTTTTAAGTTTACAAAATTTTTTTTAAATAATACAATGTGTGCAGTTACAATCTGAGTTACATTGGCTTAAACTCTTTTGAAATGATTTGTTCCCTAAGCCTAACCAATTAAACGGATCAAACAGTAATAATCATTAAAAAAAATACATGAAAAATTTATTAATATGGAAAACTAAAAAAAATGTATGAACTAAAATTTAACAAATATAAATTTAGATATATGTGTTAAGACATAATTTACTTCCATAAATTAAAACTTCCAATCACTTATATATTAAATTATTATTATAGTTACAATTAAAGGAAAAAACAGAAAAAATCACTTGTAAAAAAAATGAAAATTAAAGAATTAAAAAAAATTGACGATACCAATAAAAATAGAATGAATGGAAAGAAAAATATCAGCAAAATACATTAATATGTATCATTATAATGTATCAACAAATATAAATTATAATAACAAAATACATTATAATGTATCAACAAATATAAATTTATATTTTTATGCAAGGAAAACATGAATTTGTAAGCAACTGACTAACAATATAAAAACCAATTTAGAAATATATAGGTTATATACATTAAAGCATTAAACTTTACCTTTCACAAAAACGATTTTATCACATATAATTGATAAAATGATTAATGCAACTACAATTACTATAAATTTTTAAATCAAATTTTACCTCTCTCCTCAACTTATCAGCTTTTCTCATGTCTTGTCGAAAGGCGTCAATTTTTTGCATAGCATTTTCTAGCTCTTCTTCCTTGTCTCGCAATTGCCTTGACAACTTCTGTTTTTGTGCACGAACTTCAGATAATCTAAATTGGAAGAGAATACTAATTTATAACTCTATTACTTTGATTCAAATGTTAAAACATTTAGTTTCAAAATCGTGGAAATTAACAATTTTTCTGACATTGAGACTACGTAAAAATTTCTTTGGTAGAAAATTACAAAAAATCATGTTATAAAAGAGTAAAAAAGAAATTTTAAAAAAAAACTCTTAACACACATAAAAAATATTTAACTAAAACCAATTTAAAGTACTAAAATATTGCCTCTGCATGTTTAAATTTTTTTTCTCTATGGAAAGAATATATTAAAATCTTATTTAAGTTGAAAACTTTGATACCTCAATCAATATTTAATTCTTTCAAATATTTAAAGCTAGGAAAAATAATGCATATGCAATTTGCTCATTAAGAAGTAACATTTTCATTTACTCTTTTCCTTAACCCAAAGGGATAACGAAGAATAGAATGTATCATTAATGCTATTGCATGAATGATTTGTTAAGATATTTTCTTAAGGTAATTTCTTTCACATGAGTTTTTATTCACAGATTGTAAATTTGCTTTCATTAAATACACCTAAATATTGTCCAATAACTTCATAAGAATAAATAAAATGTAAAAATAACTTGAAATTATATTAGTTAAATTTCATTTAACAATGGATTTAATTAACTTATATTTCAATTTTATTTAAAATTCACTACATAAAAAAATTCCCATAACTAGAAAATTAAACAGAAATTTTAATTATAAAAAACCAAAATAAAAAAAATACACAAAATATTAAAAATTATTACATTTTTTTTATTGTTATATCAATAAATTATTATAGATAGAAGTTTAATGCATACTTATCACTAATTTCAGTATATTCCGTCATTGCAGATTTCTTTTGTAATTGTGCATCTTTCAGCTCTTTTGATTGCAATTTGAGTTTCTCTTGTAAATCAATGACCTCCTAAAGAGATTACAAAATATTTTCAATTTATGAAAATGAGATCTCAATATTATTGGCAATAAAACTATCATTAAAGAAACAAAACCATTTTTCAGGTGATTCTTAATTCTTTATAGTATAGAGAAAGGAATTTCTAAACTTGAGCCAATAATTTATATAAATGAAAACAAAAAGTAAATAAGGCAATGGTTTAAAGAAGAGTTTGCTAATTTGCAACATAGAAATTTTTAAATTTACAAGTTTAAAAAAAATGTTAAATATTTAAGATTTATAAGTTCAAAAGAAATTAGTTAAAAGATTTTAACATTAGAAAATCTTAAGAATAATTTTCAATATTATGCTAAAGATTTCAGTGTGAAACAAATTTCGAAAAAATTCTCTAATTTATGCTGCAAACTGAAAAAAAAAATTATTTTATAAAAAAAATTGAATAATTTGTACACTTATAAGCAGATTAAATGAATATAGATAGCAGATGAGTTTTAAATTAAAAGAATCAAAATCTCATGCTAACATAGCAAAAAATTCTTATATTTAATTTTACAAACAACCTGAAAATTTTAGTATCTTTTAGTATTCTATAAAAATTCTTAAAATTAAAAAATAAGTATAAATATTTATAAAGAAAATAAAAAAAAAACACCACTTTGGTGACATAGCAATGCGTGCAATTAAACATTTTCTGTAATATTATCAGTTATTACATATGAAATAAGAACAGACAGGACTAAAAAAATTACACTACTACAAGGTTTAAAAAAAAGTAAAATTCTTTCTAACTTTTAAATTTATAAAAGTATAACTTGCTCAAAATTTTGGAAATATTGATAATTTTATTCTTAATATAATAATACAAAAATGGTAGCAGAAGTTTTTAAAGTCATTGATAACACAATTTTAATCAAAAACATTTTTTATGAAGCAATATTTTATTTGTTCACCAAAACTTAAGCTATATGTTTGCAAGTAACAATAAATATTCAAACAATTTAGAATTAATCATTTTTTATATAGATATTTCTGATAACAATGCATCTAATGCTTTGACAGGTAGTTTAATACTAATCTGTATCGCTTCATAAAAGCATCATTTTACGATAAGATCCCATGGGAATCTAAATTTTAAACATTTATAAAAAAGATTTTATTTTCACAAATATTATCCTTTTAATTTTTAAATATATAAAGAAAAAAAACTATAATTTTAAGTTAATTTGTTTTAAAGTAAAAAAAATTTACTTCATATACTTAAACTCAATTTTTTTTAAACCATAAGCATATTCATATATGTAAATAAACCTTAAGCATATTCATGGAAAAATTAAAATATTTAAGGTATAAAGTACAATAAAAATTTAAAATTCTTTAACTAAATGATCAACTGAAGACAGAATTGTATAAATCATCTTAAAGTTTTTACTTTATGTAAATCATCCTTCTCAGCTTTTAGTAACTTAACAGATTTCTCCAATTCTTTAATGTGAGATGATTTTTCATCCTGAATTGATTCTAAATCTTGTTTAGCTGTAAGTATTTTACGATGGTCATTCCGATGCTTTTGCAATTCTTTTTCAAGTTCTAAAAAGAAAAAAATTTAATTAAATAAATTCTTAATTACGAGTTTCATCAAATCAAAATGAAATGTGCTTTACCAAGTGATTTTTTCCGCAGAGTATTTACTTCATCTTGTAACTTTCTAACATCATTTTCGGAATTCTTAATAAAATTATCTTGTCCATCTATGTTTTTTTGAAAATTACTCATTTCTAAAAATAAGAAAAAATGGTATACATACCAAGGAAATAGATATAAGTAGAACAAAAATAGATTACCATGAAACAATTTTAATTTTAATAATAATATTTTTAAAAACATACCTCTAACTTTCCTAGCAAGGTCACTTTTTTCTTTTTCTAAGATTTCTAATTTTTGTTCTAAACAAGAATTTGGAACACCATCCAAAATATCACAGACTTCATTAACCATTTCATAAAAACCAGAGTCGGATATTTTACTGGAAGCATTTAACCACACATAAGAAAAGCAATACAAACAAAAAAGTGTTTTTTAAAATATTCAATAAACTAATACTTGTAAAAAAATAGTATTATTTACCTCCCACTCGTATAAGTAAAACCAATAAAAGGTAAATGTAAACCAGAAAATACAGGATTAGCAGTTGGTGGAGAGGATTCCTATAAAAATATCAGAATTTTAAATATACAATTTGATTGAATTATTGAATAACTTAAATATAAATTTAGCAAAAATTTATCATAGAGAATGATAAAATCAATGATGAAATAGAACTAAAAGAAATGATAATGATCAGCATTACTCAAAAACAAGACAAAAGTTGACAATTTTCCATTCAAATTAGAAAAATGACAATTGATTTTAACATAAAAATGTTTGCATAAAATTTTACATTAGAGAAAAATTAAGACATAAATAACTGGGGAAAATTTCTAATAAATAATTTTTAATTATATATACTAATTATTAATTGCTTTCAAATAAAATTCTCAATCATAATCTTCCAGGCATTTAAATTTGCTATTATTTGTAAGATCTTGGATAACGTTTTTGTGGCAATGAAAATGTCTTATTTATACAAAATATTTGGAGATTTTTAAAAAAAGATTAAGCCCAACAGTGAGACCGCATTTTGCATAAAATTTCAATTACAAATAGAAAAACTCTTATTTTTTATGTCTTTAATTAATAAGTTGATTTGTCAGCAATTAATATTTTTGGAAAAATTTATAAATTCAAATAAGAGAAAATGCAGGCTTAAAATGTGAAATACAAAAGTAAGAATGATACAAAACACACCAGAAACACTTTGTCAGTAGAATTGGCCTTTATACATTTAATTACAACCATAAAATTATTTTCTAATCAAGTTTGACATTCTATACAAAGTTCGACATCAATGCATTAAGTAACCTCTTATTAGTAATTAACAATAAATTTGTTTAGCAGTTGATTTCTTAAATACAATAATTTATTTGTCATGGATTATATTTAAACAATGCTTCACAGTAACACACAGTATTCAAATACTAAATACCACACATAAGAATTTTTTTTAAGAAATTACTAAAAGATATACTTACAGAATGTTTTAAATCACTTTCATCCACATCAAAATTTGATGTGTCTGTTGGGCTACTAACTTCTGGAATGTATGGGGCAGTCGCTAAAGTAAAAATTAATAATAAAGTTATAAGCATGTCATACATATAACAATATATATATATATATATATATATATATATATATATAACTATTTTATGTGTTACAGTTTTTAAAATTAAAGGAATGACAAATTTATACTAAAAATCCTTTTAGACTATTTCAGTAAAATTTATGGTGGATTACATGTTTAATAAAACTAAAATGCTATGTTCCATATACCTGGCAATAAAATATTTTGGTATCAATACAATATACCAATTATTAATAGCATACAATAAATTTTATATTTACATATATGCAAATATTCATGGTTTATTGATCTAAATTTTTAAGTTTATTAAATTTTAAATATTATAAATTTAGAAAATTAAATTAATGACAAATTTCAAATAAAAGACATTCTAAATTAAGAAATACAAGTATGTTTAATGAAATGTCTTGACATAATATTAGAATTTTTATGCTAATAGGTTTTAATAGTAACAGATAGAAAAAATCCAAACAACTTTTTAAAATAACTTCTACTGTGCAACATACTTTAAGCTTTTTAAATATTTTTTTTTAAAAAAATCAGATTTTTACCCTTTTTTCTTTAAATTTAGAAATGAAGAAAAGAAATTAAGAAATGTTGGTTTAAACAATTTTTCTGCCATTTTTAAATTGTTAATGTAGGTTTCACTGATCTTTGGCAAAAAGTATTTCACAGAAAGAAAATTTATAACACAATAAATTTCTGAACCTTTTCAACAACTAAATAATTTTTAATTAATATTTCAAAATATTATATAAAGATTGAAGTGATGGAAAGCAATTACTATTTGAAAAGTTAAGCATGAAACTCTAATTCCTATAAATCACATTAACAGTATTAAAAATAATTTTAAAAAAGTAAGTTTTTTAATAAATTTTATGTGCTTTTAATCTTGCCAATTTATAGAAAAAGATTCAATAACATCATGAGTCTTATGGATTAAAAAATATACTTGACAGAACAGAATTAAAAGAAACTATCAATAAACATAACAATTTTTTTTTCAGTAAATGAATTTTATTCATGAAACTTATTCAATTATATAAAAGATTAATTTAAAATTAATAAAATCAATATAAGTGTAAATTTATGCATGACTTTACTGTTCATTATTTGAATTTAAGTCATAGTACATAACAAATAGAAACATAGTACTCTTATTAATCTTTTTAAAATATAAAAATGAATAATGAATTTTAAGAAGAATACTTTCAATATTTAGTTATAGATAAAATTAAAGAATTAATTTTGCATTTTTGTCATATAATATCACATAAAAGTTGAAATAGAAACAATAATTGAAATTTAATTATTTAGACTCATATCATTTTACAGCAACACAAAAATTTCATTAAACAATAAATTTATGGTATTTAATGTTTATTCTACTCACAATTTCTTGCATTTTCCCAATCTAGACCCTCAAACCATGAATGATTTTGAAAATCGTCTAATCCATTTTGGCCAAGCCTACAGTCAGAGGAACAGATTAATTTTCGCATCAAATCCTTAGCTTCTTCAGATACAATAATTTCAGGGTCATCAGGAAAGTCAAAACAATTCTGAAGAAAATCATAACACTAGTCATTTTTAATGATATTTCAAACATTCTAGCAGAAATGTCATTGAGGAAGGAAAATATATATTTATAAAAAATACCAAATTTAACAAAGAATTTAAAAGAAATGTTTGAAAAATTTAGAAGCTATAAAAATATAGTTCAACTTTTTTCTGGTAAGCATGGAAAATTTAAGCAAATGAATTTCATCATAATCAGCAAAAGCTAAAAAGAAAAGCAAAACAAATAAAACTTGTTTAAGTATTAGTTTTTAAATTAATAAAGGATTATTAACAAAGATTAATTAGAAGATCAAAGGCTTTTACAATATTAATAATTTTAAAAGTATAAAACTCGATTAGAAATTACTTTGATATAAACAGAAACCAAAACATGCATATAAACAATGATAAATAAAAAAATTCCTCTTTAAAATAAATTGGAAAAAAAAATAATTAATAACATTGTATAATGTTAGTAAAAAAAAATAGTTGTATTTATTAAATAAGAAAATTTTATGTTTATATTATATAAACATGTGAAAAACAACTAAATTGAATAATCATGAGTTTATACTTGAATTGAATAAATAAAAACCTTCTAAATTGAATAATATTTATGGTTACAATAAAATTTAAAAAAGTTATTTTTTAAAACAAAACAAAAAATGAGCGAGTTAAATATTATTTCTATATACAGATAAACTAATCATGATAAATTTAAATTATTCTAAAATTTTTTGAATAATTTAACCTCTCATGAACAGAATTCCTTAATTTTTAAGATGTCTCTATAAGTCTATATATTTAAATTTAAAATTTATATAACTGTTAAACATAATGAGAAAAATTAATAAAAAAAATTAAAACTTTTAAGGTTATATTAAATTGATTTAAATCTACATATACAATAAAAAAATTATTAAAATACAACTAAATATGATATTATAAAAAAAACTGATCTTCATGAAAAACAAATTGTAAGTATGGAAATATTTCATACTTCTATGAAATATAAAAATATTTTCAAAATGTTAGAATTCACATTTACGAAATTTAGTGAAATGGTTAAACAAAATCAGTACCTATTGAAATAATTTATTATTCATTATTGTACAACTATATATAATAACTATTGTGTTTAATCATTCTTAAGAATTTATTCTAAAACGTAAATATAAGTCTAACTTTTGCACTGTAAACTTAACAATAAAATTTCACTTTTGCAAAAACAGATGAAAAATATTTTTAGTAACTTGGATTAAATAGAAATCAGCAACTTATCTAAAAGTTCATCAGCATAACAATTATTAATAAATTAAATAATACTTGACATACTTCAGGATATATACAGACCTTATGATTCATAATTTTCCCATATGTTTCAACAAGTGATTCCGCATAGAAAGGAGTTTCTCCATACAGCATTTCATACATACAGACACCTAAAGACCACCAGTCACATTCTGGTCCATACTTGCCTTGTCCATCCTCCATTGCCTAAAATAATCATAAGAATATAAGCATGAATAATAAATAATAATTTGAATATTAATTAGGCAATGAAAATTTCATTGTACATTAAAAACTAATATATAATATCATTGTATATTAAAAACTAGAAATATAATATCAAGCCATAATTTATGATAAATGGAATGAAAAAACCATGATTTTAAATATTTTATAATTTTTAAAAAGTATTTACCCTTAATATTTCAGGCGATATGTAATCTGGTGTTCCAACAGCAACATTAGATTGTACCTGTGAAATTATTAAAACCATTATAAAATTCATGTGAATTAATTTTTAAAAGTAAAGAAATTTAAAGAAAAAGGTTTCTTACTGAACCATCTTCCAATAACTTTAAACAAGAACCAAAATCAGCTAATCTAATGTGCCCAGATGCATCTAATAGGACATTATCAGGCTTAATATCTCTGTGAACATAACCTAGTTTATGAATAGAATGGACAGCCAAAATCATTTCGATTATATAAAATTTAGCCATATCTTCAGGAAGACGATCCTCAAACTTGCTCAATAGAGTTAAAAGATCACCACCACAATAATAATCCATAAGAAAATACTGAAAATAAAATGATTAAATGTAATTTTCATAAGCATTTAATTATCAAAAAATTTTAAAAATATCACTTCAAATAACTAGTTTATCATAAAATTTTAAGCAAAAATTTTGAATAAGGAAAATATATCTTTTTCTTGATTACCAAAATTATTTTTAACATTAACAAATTAAAAAATTATTTAAATATATTAAAATAAAAATAGTAATAAATAAAAAGAAATATCAAGAAATTACATTTATACAACATATTAAATATAAAAAATTCCTTAGTAGTGTAAAAAAAGACTAGTTTTGGAAAATTATTTTTCTTGATGTACAAAATAAGTAAATAGTTTCAATACTATTTCATGAAAAATATCATTTTTCATTATCTTGCCATATTTTAATTCTACTTTTAACTTAAATAATTAAAATTTAAGTTTTGATCTATCTAAAATTTGTTTTGAAATTTAAATTTTTTATATTAATAAATGAATAAAGTTTTAAAATTTAAAAAGAATTGCAATCTTTAATCAAGAAATGAATTTTATTATACTGTTTAAAAGAATTAAGAAAAATATAAATTAAAAAGTAATGATAGGAGAATTTACTGTACAATCTTCAGCAACTCTAAATACTTCTCTTCATGACAATGGAAACAAAAAATTTATAAAAATCCAATTTCATATTAGATGTAACAAAAACTTAGAAACTTAAAAATAAAATTTTTTATTAATTTATCACAAAATAAAAAATTTTCATTATTAATTTTTAGAATAACATATATGTACATATTTGAATAAAAAATAACTGAAAAACCAATCTCTAAAAATCATTAAAATATTTAAATTATGAAATATTTCAATAAAAAAAGTAAAAATTATTGAAGTTTAATGTGTTAATAATTTTCATTTATTACAACCTTGAAACATTTTTATTCACATACTTTTAATTTTACATAAAATTATTTAGGAGCATTTAACCCCTTGATAAAAAAAATAATAAAAATAAAAACTAATTAAACAAATCTACAATTGAATATTATAAAGAAGCAATAAATAAGGAAAATTTTAAAAACTATAATTAAATAAAATCAAGTTGTGGCTGATTTTGACAGATAATGTAATTTATATTTATAAGAAAAAACTAGATAGCAATTTATATTTTTAAAATGAAAGGACAGAATTCATAAGTATTGTAACAACTGCACTATCAATATATATATTGTATACTTGTTCTATTGTGTTTAAATTATTCTTAATAAATATATTCACATTAAAATATATTAAAATAAATAATTATAATATATTAATAAATACAGACGACACATATATATTTAAACAAGTTGTTACAAAGTTAAGTTTTTACTTTTCTTATAATCAAAAAAGTAGCTGATACTAAATTATGTTATTAACAATTTCAGTGAGATGAAAAGCTTCATTATTGTGATAACAATCTATTTCAATATTAATAAAATTTATTATTGTAAAATTCAATTATTCAAAATATGAGGTTTATAATAGTGTTAAAGACTGATTGATAAAACAAAAATGAACTATTTAAGCACCTTCTGTTTTTCATATGAAAAGTTGCTAACATTCTGTACAACGTAATTAATAATTTTAAAGTTATACTTTAAGGAGAACTTCAATAAAATCTCAAATTCTAATAACAAGAAAAACATAACATTAAATTTAAAATAACACAAAAGAAAATAATTTTACACTTTATTGATATTAATTAATATTCCAAAACTTTCGGCATTACTATATAATATAAAATAAATAATGTAACATGTTTATGAAATTAATCCTTATTATTTTCATACACTTTCATTTAAAATTTTACAATCACTGCATGTAAGAAAAAATTTCAAATTTATAATGTAAAATATAAGATTTACGACATTAATATAGTTTATCTAATCGTGACAGATGTATTCAGATCATATTATAAATAGCTCTTAATCATGGAATCAATATGAAGATATTACCTAATAAACTTATAATAAATTGTCTGATTATAACAATAGAAATATTTAATTAAAAATGCATCATAATTTAAAGTTTATAACATTTAATTTGTTTATAAATAATTATTATGGTATAAATCATTAGTGTAAAACATTTTACAACACAAATCGTATAATGTACATTTGAATAAAAATTATTTATGCAGAAAAAAAAAACATTACTAACAAGGTTATTGTCATCTTGAAAAGCAAAATGAAGATTTGTAATCCATCTTTTATCACCATAAACTAAAACATCTCTTTCTTCTTGAAAACAAGCAGTCTAAAATAAAAATAAATAAATAAGAGTGAATACAATTATATACAAATCAAAACTGTATAATCCTTATTTAGTTGTAAATGAACTGCTATAAAAATATGTACAGAAGTGAGTGTGATATGACAAATATGTGAGATTAGAATGAAATAATAACTACTTTAGTGTATAATTAAATTTTCAATTTATTATATATATATATAAGTCATCAATTGTTGTAATAATTTTGAAGTAATGAACACCATACATTTTTAAAATGATATTATTTAAATGAATGCCAATGATATTAGACATATAACATTTTCGTCAGTAAAAAATTTTACATTTTTAATACCAATTTACATTTTTGACAGTAAATTGGCATTCTTCTAAATTAAAATTTTATAAAATTAACTTTTTAATAAAATATCTTTTTGTATGTTGCTATAGCATATTTCAATATAATAAATACAAAATTTGATTAATGATAGATTATATTTTTTTACAATCTAATTATTTTTCAAATGTCAGTTTTTTAATTCTTTATACTAATAATAGAAAAAAATCACAATATAGTGATTTTTTTGTAACATTAGTATGTAGAATAATTTACTACACAAAACTCTACAACAGAATAAATTTATTTTAGGACTACAAATTATTATATTTACATTTAAAGCACTATTAAACTCTGAAAAATTTGAATAATAAATATAAACCTACTTCAGCTCTTTTTAACATTTCCCATTTATTTAATATTTTCATAGCATAAACTTTATTAGTATTTTTATGTTTCACCACAGCAACCTAATAAAAAGGAAAAAAATTCATGAATATACAAATTTGTATAGAAATTATTTTAAATGTTAACATATACACATATATAAACAACTAACAAATTTATTAATACATATACAGAAGAAAAAATTTGTTTAAAGAAAGATGTTTTTCACTTAGCTTTTTACATACTCAGCAAGATATTATTTAAAAAAATGAAAACAATTGATAAAATAAACAAAATTATTACAGGTTGATTCTAATTTATAAATAAGTTAAGATTCCAAATTTATAGTCATAGTATATAATATTTTCTAAAGAACTGATAACTTTATTTTTACTCGTAACAGTTTATGAGGCTGAAAAAAATATTATATAGACCAGGGGTGGCCAAACTTTTGGGACCCCGGGTTTACTCCACATTTAATAAATCAAATTCGGTCTACCAATGGCAGAGCTAAATTAATTTATTTTTGGTAACAAGAAAATATGGTAAATTACGTAATTTGTCTAAAAAAAAATTAACATTAATATTTACAAAATAAAAATTTAGTGAGGAAAATAATCAAAGTATTCATATATCAAAATATGACCATCCCATTCACTTCGTTTAGTTGAAATTTGGACTGTACATCAGCGACAAGTTTATCATATTGTGGCTGGTACGAGCTTATTGCAATGCATAAACACGAAATTAAATGTTCATCTGTTAAATGCGACTAATGTTTGTTTTTTGTTCATGGTTGAAAAAGCAGATTCGCAAAGATACATCGATCAAAAGTATGATTTCAAATGCAAAATCAATTTGTAAATATTTGGAAACGTTTCCTCAGAAATTAGTTTCCCAAAATCAGTATCACTAAATATGCTCTGGATAAAAGAAATATGTCGCATCTTACTTTAATAATTTCTTCCTCGACCGTGACTGATGTGATATCTATTAAATGTCCTATTTTTTCAGATACTCCATCAATGTTGACATTTTCATTAAATGGAAATATCATAAAATTGAGTATTTCTTTCAACCTAATTAAGTCAACGAATCTTCTTTCAAATTCTTCAAACAAAACATCTAAGTGTTCAGCGAAATCTTCGAAGTCTCGGTTTGGATTATGGATGCATTCTTCCTCCAAGTTTTTCAAGTTTCTCAATTCATGTTTTCTTCATTGAGATGCAAACCTTTCTATATTTTTTTAATGTTTTAATCGCACTCATCATGTCCGTTTTAGGTTTTAAATCATAAACCTTTAATCATAAATCTTTGCACAGTTTCTTTTGGGTTTTAAAGCGTAGACTGTAGTAAATTTTTATTTTAAATAATTCATTGATTCTATGTCATAAGTCATAAATTAAATTGTTAATATCTGAGGTCACTATCGGGATGGTCGCGCGGGCTACCTAAAATGTCTTCGCGGTCGACGTCTTGGCCATCCCTGATATAGACTAATAAACATTTTAATATAGAATTAAATGCATGAAAATACAATTTTTAAGCACTTTTCAATGAATACAATGTTTAGATATGTCGTAAAACAAATATATTCAATGTAAATTATATTTTTAAATAAAAAAATTTTCATTATAAACATATATGTATACATATGCATATATATACCTTCATTCAAAAAATAAAGGTTATAAACAAAAATATAAGTTTCATAGAATCTTCAGACCTTCATAGTAACATAATATTTTATTTCTTCGAGCTTTATTATTTTTACTTAAGCAATAGAATAATATTCTGTTTAGAATCTAAAAAATTAACTTTTATGCAAGATTCAAAAAGTAAAAAGCAGAAACTTTTTTTGGTATATTTTAAAAAAGAAAGTATAGAAAGTCATTTTTTAATAAAACTTGGAAACTAATATTTTGTGGAATAATGGCAAGTAAATGAATTTCACTTGCTTTTTAAAAACCTTCAGATATATGATAATTAATTACGGTGCCCAAAGTTGCTCTGATAATAATATAAGAAGAAACGTTCCTTTATTATTTTAAAAGAAAAGATGGCTTGAAATAGCAAACATAGGATAAATTAAAATATTCAACAATCAGTTTATAAAAAATTAATAATCAGTTTATAATAATAAAAAAGACATTTTTATAACAATAACATGTTATAAGAAAAATACTGTGGTTAAGCTTTAAATGATAGCACATTTATAGCTTAACCACAGCATTTTTTCTTTTACAACAATTTCCACAAAACAACTATTTACAACAAAATTTTTATTTAGGAATAAAATCTCTATTTTGCACTTTTATATTAATAAATATGTACTACAAATATTTGAAAAATAATGTTTTTAACAATTTATATTTAGAAATTTTCTACAAAGAAAAATTTCTATACTAAACAAATTGAAAGTGGATTGATTACACTTCTAACAGTTAACACTTGTACATTTTAAAAAAGGAATATTTATTCTAAAAAGTCATTTTCTTATCTTTAGTAACCTAAATAGATTACTGAATAAAATAATTATAGCTAAAATCAAACTAAATTAAAGGTGGATGAATATGGATTATAAAACTAAAGAAACTGGCTTCAATCAAGAGCATAATATTTTCAACAGAATATATTTGACATACATCCTTTTGATCCTTAAAGATTAACATATACACAGCAAAAATATCATGACAGTTATACAATCACACACAAGAAAAATGGAACAAAGTTTTGTATTTTCAAAATTGAAAATTTGTATAATTTCATCATGGCTGTAAAACCTTGATTCATTCAAAAATAGTATATTGTATTGCTAAACTGTAAACGATTTAACTTTCATATATAAAATTCAATTATAAATAGAAAAAATTATGTTTATGAAATTCTAGCACTTCAATTTTGAAAAAGTCATATCATACAATACTGATCTTAAGTCAGAATGGTTTAGGGTAATCTATTTTAAAATTTCATAATTGCTTAATTATTTGTCCATGACAACCTGTATCAATCTAAGGCATGCACTGTGTAACTTAGGTATTTCTAAATACCATAACAAATATTCAAGAAATTTTATTATTATTTTGTGAATATTAATATTACTACATATGTAAAATTCTAATTACATTAAATTTTAAACTGGACAAAAAATTGTAATGCTGTTTCACTATATAGTGGTAAATTAAATTATGTTAGAAATGGTAGTTCATTTCATTAACATGAAAACTATGTCATACATTCAGCTAATATACTGCCGATAATGAAAAAAAGCAAATAAACTTTATTCAATAGCAACATTAAAAATATAGAAGATTTAAAATTAAACAATTACCACAGTGAAATTGAATGAATGCTTTTTGTTCAATATTCTTTTTTTTTGCACTTATATTTTGATTACCATAACATTGCACATTATATATAAATGGATAAATACAAAACAATATTAAAATTATACATAATTTGCATTAAAAGTAATGTTCTACAGATTATCAATAAAACATTGCAGTAATATAACTTACTCTATATCTATAATTTATTATCATAAAATAAATAAACTTTTTAAATTAACTAAATTAAAAAGACTATATTTTTTTCACAAAATAAATCATATAATTATATCTATCATGTCTACATTCGGTACACAACTGTAAATTTTAATTACACAGCAAGTGCTTACAAAATAGAGTGATAAATATTAGAAATTAACTTTTTAATAGTAAAATCTTAAAAAATTCAATTCTTACTTCCCCAAAAGCACCTCTCCCAATAATTTTGAGAGCATCAAAATCATCACGGTTAAGTCGCAGACTTTTTATTCGTTCTACAATAGGTTTAGCTGAAATTAAAAATATTATGAATTATTGAGTGAAATGATATCAAATATGTGAAAGAATTTCTTTTAATTTGTTTAAATGAATAATAAAGCACTTGGTTTTATATATATATATTTAAAAAAAAAAAAACGCAAAATCATAATATTTTTTTTCATAGATTAAAAAAAATAGCAATAATTTTACCTCAAATTTGTTCCGATAAAATTAATACATAAAACCAATCTCATGTAAAGGGTCTAATCAAAATTATGATAAAAATGAAAATTTCATTTATTTCATTGAGAAAATAAATCATTTGTTTAATTTAATAAATAAAATTACCATTATAAAATTTTAATTTCTTCATTAAATTTCCTATAACTGAAAAAAAAATTACTCAAAAAATTATACTTATGAAAATTTTCACATTACAAATTAAAAAAAAAAAAAAAAAAAAAAAAAAACAAATATATTAATGTAAAAATTTTCCAAAACCTGTAATTATTATTGCATAAATAATAATAATAATAATAATATGGTTAATCTAGTTTGGTTTTATTAATAGTTTAATTGTTTGGTTTTATATTACCATAATGGTATTTACATTATTGCAACAGAAAAATAATTTATAAATTTATTTACTAATGCCATGTTGTAAATTTTGAAAAAAACAAATAAAGATAGGCTAAATTTTGAAGGCTTTTAAAAGTATGGCTACCAATTTGTCTTACATAAAATCAGAAAAGGAATTTATAATAATAAGTAAGAACCAATTCATAAGACTCCTTTTTTAACATTATTGCAGAAATACAATATCAAAATAATTTTCATGTAAAATGTCATTTTCAAATAAAACAATAGAAATTTTTTTAATGCACATGCAAAGAACATTTAGAAATGAGAGTAAATTGTTTAAGAAAAGGAAACAATTGAGCAGCAAATTTTTTTCAAAATTTATTAACTAGAAATTTTTAGGAAACAAATTTCATGTTAAAAAAATTATCCCTAGATCTATTACCTTTCTGCAATTCTTTAAAATTTAAAATTATAATAAGATTCATTTAACATATATGTAGCAATCTTTTAAACTTCCTTCAATTCATCATAAAAAAAAGAAACTAAATTTTATCATTATCCAATAATAATATTATATATATATATATATATATATATATATATATATATATATATATATATATATATATATATAAAATCTTTAAGGAACTTATCATTTGTAATTAATATTGATTTTCATCAATATTAAATATTCAAATGAACACACTAAATAAACTAATTTCTTTTAGTTTTCTTAGTCCAGATTGTAATTAATGATTCATTTCACTATTATGGTGAGAACCAGAAGGAAAGGAAGTCAATTTTCATTATTCTAATTTATTTTATGGGAACAGATTTTGTTAAATTGAGTATTAAAATAGTTTTATTATTATAAATTTAAATTTTCACATACTTAAAATAAATCACATTTTGAAAGGCTCACTGCAACAAAAATTATAATTAATAACTATATCTTTGGTTAGACTATACTTAAGGGTGCCCCTTTGATTCTTGCCAAGTTGTGATCGCCAAGCTGGGCAAAACCGAATCGTGTTCTGATTGGTTTAGATTCAGTCAAGGCTCTGATTGGTTTATTATTTTTAGAATTTTGAGAATCAAACGGTTGTTGCATTATTTTTTAATGTTCAACCATACCTGTTAACACTGTAATCGGCGCGAACAGGAATGACACTAAAAAATCGCCAAGTTCACCAAAGGGCACTCTAAAGTATAGTTTTACCCTATCTTTAAATTAATCCTAATAATTAGAAAATTACTTTAAGTTTAATTTGTTGCTAATATTTCAATTTTTAAAACTTTTTTAATTTATAGACAAAAAAAAATAAAATCCAAAATGCACCTATAGAAGTTTAATTGAAGCAAATAAAACACAATTCCATACATTTCTAGTTTTAGTATAATTTACCATTATTAGCATGTTACTGCTTTTACTAGACACATTCATGTAATGTTAGAATCAAAAATATACTTGATAATTAAAGTATGTTCTGTTGAACAAATAATGATCAAACAAGAAAACAAAATTATGAAGGAGCTATTTATCACAATACCAAACATCAGTTTTTAGATTTATCTATCTAGTAGCTCAGCATCAGAAAAAGTTCTTTAGATTTTAAAATTTTTTAACTGTATTGTTCTGTTTATTACAACCTTAAATAATTTTCCCCTTAAAATATTTTGGCACAAAATCTAATTACAAACACAACAGTCCAAACATTAAACTATTGGTTAACAAAATAAATATAGAAGATTTATAATCTAACCTACTTTTAAATAACATTGTACGAGATGTGTAACAAATAAATTAATTGTTTTTATTTTAGATTGCTTTTAAAATAACTGGAGCATTTGGAATTCTTAAACAATCTAATGACAAAATTAATAACACACCTTAAAATATCAGACTTTTTTATATAATGATAAAAAATTTTTATTTTATTTCAGTCATTTATACTATATTTGATTCAGATGTTTTCCTTCAGCTTTTGACATTATTTAGATAAATATATTTTTAAGATTTTTACAATCAAAAGACAATTAGGTTTATTTTTATTTCCTTCTATTGTCCTCTTTAGTATTTTTCTCTCAAGGACAATTTTTAAAATTACTAAAGCATGAAGAACTATTTAAAATATTTCTTGTAACGACCTACTGACAAATTTATTTAGTTAAGGAAGATATAAATAAATATTAAAATGTGAATATTAACAAAATGTGTATATACATATGACTTGAAGGGAAGAAATCTATGCATATGATTTTATTCAAAAGTTACTCATTTATCAGAAAACAATCATTTTTTTTTTTAAATATACAATAGTATCAAGTAATTTCATGTGAGATATTAGGGTGAAAATTTTTCAAAAACAAAACAAATATGAATTTTAAAAAAACAAATATATTTTGTAAAGATATACATATAATTAAGACTTTATAACGAATTTAGAACTCTTTTTTAATAAATAACTTGCTTTAATCAGGTCCTGTTTGAAAGAATTACACATGTCAAACGCTTATTTTTAGTTGCAAACATCGTATGAAATAGTGTAAAAAATTCTTTTAACTGTAAGGAAGAAGTTGGCAAAGTTTTCCACGCGTACCCCGCGAAGTTTTCATACGACCTCCAAGACGATTTTTTTATGCAGCCAATAAAGATTTTTAAGGTACATAAAAAAGGTAGAAAAATCTGTACTTTACAATGTTTCATATCACTTTTATACAAAATATTACGATATAAAACTAGTTATACTCATTTTATTGCTTTTTAACTTTTATTTCATTTGTTTGAGGCAAATTTCAGAATTAAACGCAGTTTAAAGTATTGCTAAGGTGCAGCTCGAGGAATTTGAAAATTCCTCACATGTAAAAAAAGGTTGACGGCCCTTGAAGGCCATTATGAGGAAACAAGTAATCAAAAAATAAACACACACAACGGAATAAAATAACTCTCTTTCTATTTATAATTTCATTCTTTTTTAAAAAAAAATAATTCGGAAATGAATTCCCAAATCAGTTATTTAACAAAGTGCACCACATAAACTTGGCGTAACTTCGCCGTTTATGTCATTTTTTAACTACCTCATATACAAAGGGAAAACCCCACGAATGCGAATGTAAAAGAACACTCATTCGTTGTTTGCGCATTATAAAATCGCTTCCCGCGTAGGATGGCAACAACTACGAGAAGAAAAAAAATTCATCAATCTCTCTTCTGTTATTTTATTTTAATTCTCCACTACGCACGAATTCAGCGTAAAAAGCAAATGTAAACGATCACGCGTTTTGAGCTTTTTCTGTCAGCTTTTAGAAGGCGAGGTGAACCAGCCACCAGAGTTCCGGGATAAATTTGTTAAGTCAGAAGAACAAAACAAAGACAAATTTTTTTTTTCTTTCTGTAACTCTCCAGAATGAACTGAAAAATGTGGGCGAGAACTTCTACAGTTTTCGAGTGGAGGTTCAAAAACTGCGCGAAAAAATAGAAGTTCTCTATTTGCGTCAGCAACACACCTCTTCAATGAACTTTTCAGAGGGGAAAAAAATTCGCGAAAAACCAAAATAGAAACTCGACTTCTTAAGAGCTTCTTGAATGAAATCAAGGCTAAGTCTTTTGATAAGCTGATATAACAATATTTTCTAACAATCAATATTGCAACAGATTTGAGCCGAAAATTATTGAATTATCTTAAAGGTCATGCCAAGAAGCCTTTAAAAATTAAGGAACATTATTACATCCATGAAAGAAATCGAACATAAAACCAATTTCATTCTTTCAAAAATAATTCATTCATGCACTAAAATAAATTTGGCATCTCCACATCGGAAAATACTTCATGTCTCAAATTAAACCGCTAAATAAGCATTCTTTTTAACTAAAGCATCCGAAAACAAATTTATCTATATTTTTCAGTAAAAAATTTAAGAAATAAACTGATGAAAAGTATTCTTAATTAATGATGATATAGTACTTATAATTACACATATAAATATATAATCATTGTTAACATGCGAGAGCACACTCTGATTAAGAAGTGAATATAAAAAAAAAAAAACGCTTCTGACAAAATTTACAGCCTTCATTTTTTCTCTATAAAAGAAATTTTTCATATACTAAGATTTGCATTAATGTGACGCTAAGTAAAAAACCAGGAAAATTCCAAAATTCATTCTGGCAGACATACATATAAATATGAAATACATTTCTTTTGACGGCTAGTACTGAACTTGATATCATTCTGATTCGTGTGATATATTGCCAATTTCTTCCGGAAATTACTGATTCGGAAATATTACCTTAATTTACACCAATGCGTCAGAATATTAGGATATTCAAAATTTTGTAAATATTAAGATGATATTTCAAATAAGTATTATGAGTCCCATAATTATGTGATGTTATTATAAAACTTAGAAGAAATGCTAATATTTAAAATCGAATATGCTGTTTGTATAAAATTAAAGAAGAACATAAATTCATTAAATACCACAATTCTTAATGCGTACAGCCATATTTAATTAAATATAGTTGAGAATCGATTATTTTGTAAAGGATCATTATCAGACATTCTACATTTTAAATTGGATCAAAACTTTCCACAACAGACGTCAAATCCCTCATTTAGAATATGTTCTAAAATTAAGAGGTGACTTGGCTGTCTTTCGTGGTTTTTGTGCGATAAAAATACGCATTAAAATAATGAAAACAAAGTCTTATTTTAATTTGGTTTCTTCGATTCAAAGCATATTAAGTAATTTCATAATATTTTATTATCCTCGTTCTAAGAACTCAATGCTTCGCAACTGCTACAGCAGTCATCGCAGAATGAATTATACACTTTCTTTTGGTAACAGGACAAGTTCCAAAGAAACGTTTGATGTATTTTTCCTTTGTAATGACGTGCTCAAACCAAAGTAAAAATCGCTCCAGCTTCCGTCCCAAATCAAGTTAATCAACTGAAAAATAAATCTCACTCAGACAATAAAATAAATGTTCCCAACGCTCTTTCATTCAATTCTTTTTTTTTTTTTTTTTTTTCTGTGAATTAGTATGCCAACAGAATGAGAGAATGATGTTTCTCCATCCTATGAAGTGATAAAGTCTGCATATCCAAATAAAAGAAAGAAAAAAAAAAAAGGAATTTTATTTTTTGCTGATCTGAATCATCCAGCACGAGTAAATGCGTGCTTTAATCGAGGTCAGTAACGAGAGGATATAACCACAGTGCAAGTGCGGATGTTCGTTTTTAATCAATTCAATATCGTTTTTTAAATGTTGTAGGATTGAAGCGGCGCCAAACTCTTCAAAACACAACAAATAAAATACTTATTCATTGGTCATACTAAATGGTAACAGACAATCGATGGGAAAGGATTTTTCAAAATTAAGACTGAAAGGGATATTTTGATAAACAAATAAATCACGATATTTCTTAGAATCAAATTAACACGTAACTGAAGCAAAGGACACGAAAAATTTTAATATGAATCACCAAAACAATAAATAACAGCAGATAATGGTCTAATTCAATAATTTTAAGCAATAAAAAAACAAAAACTTTGGACTATTTAATGATTTTTATTGAGTATTTTGAACTAATTAGTTATAGGTGAACAATAATGAATAATTTCTGTAGTTCGTTCCGATATATATTCTAAATTATATGGCCTTGAAAAAATCACTAACAAATAACAGTTTAATTAAAAAAAAACAGTATAATCAATATCTCTACAAATATAATTCACCATTTTACTAATATCTATAATAATAAAAGCAAGTGTAATGTGTCTGTCCGTTTGTCTGA
>JAPDSC010162413.1:48278-66679 GCA_026290005.1 Latrodectus geometricus | reverse complement strand
ATCTATAACGTAGTAAGTTTCATTGAATATAAATTAATGTTTTGATTGCTATCAATATTAAATCCGACATCAATTTTGAAACATGGAATATTATTGTATTAGTCTGCAATAATATAAACATGTAAGAAGTACAACAGCGGTAAGTTATGATAGGAACCATTTTCCTATTAACTGAGAAACTAGCGCCCTCTACTCCAAACTTTACAGAAATTTCTAGACGTTTCCAGAAGTAAAAATTGTTACAGTTATTTAAAACTGTAAAGGCTGGTTTGAACATCCACGTGAGAAGGTGCTACGTGGATATGATACGCGAGTGAAGTGAGACAATTTGCAGAATTTCACATTCTAATTTTGATTTGATAAGCTGCGTTACTGCATAGTTTACTTAAAGCAAAAAATTCATCACATATTTTCATTTGAGTATTTAATTCCCGTGGGAGAAGAAATGGATCCTAAAAAGCCTGAAGAAAAACCTGGTGAGAAAAAACCCGGACAGCCTGATGATAAAGGAGGAAAACCAGGAGAAAAGAAACCTGGGGAAGAAAAAACTCCACCTACAAAGTAGAGGATCAGCTTTTATGGAAGAATAAAAAATAAAAAATGAAGCCAAAATTATGAGTGAGTGATAAAATGTTATTATTTATGTTTTAGAGAATAACTTATAATAATCAAGATGAAATCTTAATTTTGCATTTTAAAATTTGGACTTTACTTACCCTTATAATTTTTTCCGCCTTTAATAATTTCGGTTAATTCCCAGTGAACGGTACGCTCCTTATACGGTAAGCATATATACAACGGTAATCTATAATAATAAAAGCAAGTGTAATGTGTCTGTCTGTCCATTTGTCTGACCGAGCTCTCCAGCCAAATCTATCGCACGCAGGGACCTGGAATTTTTTACACGGAAGCACTAAGGGGCTGGCCACCAGACCTCGAAGCCCGATTTTCGATTTTTGAATTAGAAAAATTTTTTAAAAATTATTTATAAAACTTCTTCTCGAGATCGCTGCTCGCCGATAGCTGATTCCTGGGTTGTACCAGCTCCTTTTGAGAAACAATTCTGGCGACCATCTTTTGGAAAATTTTCCGTTTAAAATATTTAGGATATATTGTTCCTTTTTATCGACAGGGAATGTTGTGTGTGGGGGGGGGGAAGAGAGAGAGACAGTCTACGTGTCCTACACTACTATTCCTGCGCTATTCACTTATCTGCATTTTCTAAATGCACGGGCAACGCCGGCGGGTACAGCTAGTATAACATAATTGTATTAATAATCGATAATGCATAACTCACATTTCTGTAAATCCTAGTGACAAATATAATACACATAATGAGAGATTTGACTCCGGATAGTAAAAGAAACATTGAGAACTATACCTAAAAATTCGTTAAAACCGAACTCGATGAAATTTTCCATACCTCAGGGAAATGTTAAAATCAAAAATAGAAGTCAAAGTTCTCATTTAAAATTTTCGTTTAAAACTTATTTTACTATTCTATTTGATTTGCTAAGCACAATTATATCTGCTAAGATATATATTTGCAAACAGCAAATATATAAAATAAATTTTATGAGATATGTGATTTCAATATTTAGACAAGTATATATAAATTTTTGGAAATGTAAAATTTTAAATTAGATGTTATTAAATTAATAAAAATAATTTAAAAAAAGAAATTTTAATTTATTTTTTCAATAACTACAATTCCAGATTTAAAAAGACAGAACGATCCTCTAATCTTATAACATTTTTTTATTTTATATTTAATATTTATTTTTCCAAAATACAAGAAATCCTTATTCGCCTAAAAGATATCGGCCGATTAATATAAAAATTTGATAGACTAGAAAACTGATTTCATATAGCTCATTAAGCGCATAAAAACAATAGTATATACAACACAACTGTAATATTTTTAAAAAAATTCAATGGGTCAAAAATGTTTAGAAATCCATCATTAAAAATAGATTCTGCACAGCCTAGATATGATCATGAGATTTATTGATCAATGTTATTCAAGTACAAAATTTGGATTCAAACATTAGGTCCATAAGTACATATAAGCTGATCAATATCATTTATGTAGCTTTAATTGCAGCGCAGTTTCCACACGGGGTGCGATATAGATCTACCTCCTCGTGGTGCACCTGGTAACTCTTTGTGGCTAAAAAATCTACAACTGTCATTAATCCACCCAACCTGTCTAGTGGTAAGCGTAACTGACTACGGATGGGGAGGACCTGGGTTCGAATCCCGGCTCGGGCATGAATGTACTTTCTCTTTCTCTGTTTCTTGTCCTTTCCTCAGATGATGGATGAATGTGGCTCGCCCTATAAATGGGTTTGGGGTTGGTGGTGCGGCATGGGCGATGCTACTCCGTGACTTGGTTCACAGGTGCCCACCGGGTAACTATAAAATGAGTAGCAGTTTCCGACCTTGTTGAGGCAAATGGGCTAATGTACTTACTTGCTCAAAGGTGCCCCGCAATGAGAAATAAAAAAAAAAGTTTCAACACTTCAACCAAATATTTTATTAAAAAAAAATTTTAAGTGACTTCAAATAGTAGATGGTTTAACAAGCTTGGGCTGTTTTGAAGCATCACAATATCCGGAAAACTTCCAAATAATTACTTTGGAGAATACACACGCAGTAAATAGGAAGGTGATATTTATCACCACTTAATTAACTGTGACTGAGTTTAAATTTGGGATTTACACACCTAAACTCAATGAAATGCGGTCTTGCCACTGAACTTAAATACACTCAAATAATCAGTTATTTTGGGGGAAGAGTAGTTTTTAATAATAAAAATTAAAAAAGGAAGCCACGAAATTTTATATATTACGCTCATTAATATCAATTAGATCAACTCGTAATGAACAAGTTTAACTTCAAATTCACTAAATGCTTGTCATTCAGGACCTGAAAATTCTTCAACAATTTAATTCAGCTGCTTCATTAATCTTTTTATGTAATTAAAATATATCCCATATAAATAAAAATTATAAGGTCCATTTCATTTTTAACCCTAAGTGCGATCTCTGGCCTCTTGGTTAAGTTATCTGGCTTTTATTTTAATAATGGTTTCCATTTATTAAGCAATTAGAATCCTTTACTTCTCTATCTCTTAGTCCACACAATTTCGAATGGGAAACAAAGGGCATAAAATTTTCCCTCACAGTACGAAATACAAATGGCAAATATAACAGATGGATGTTTACTGATTACAGATGTCAGAGGTTGTAAGTAAAAGAACCCGAGAGCGCAGAAAACTACATTAATATCCACATCCGCAGATGAAGATAAGCACAGAAAAAAGAACCTAGAAACTGCCGTTTTGACAGCAGTAACCTATAAAACGTTTCAAGATATGAGCAAAAGTGAAAAAAATCCACCCAAAACATTTTTAAATGGTAGCCAGAAAAGCATTTAGATTATACAGTCACAGAAAAAAGCTGACTACAAAAAGGATTCGAATTTTGGCCTTTAAATGAATGAATCACAACTACATGCGTAAGTAAAATTAATAATTGTGATTCAGTATTTAAATCGCGCATTCATAATCAGTTTTAAGGTTGGAACATTCTCAAGAAGTCGGATTTATGAGTCATTGTTTTCCTTCCGATAATAAAGCCTCGAACTCGCATAGTAAACTAACAGTGAAGTAAATAGTACATTTCAAAGTGAATGTTATCATTGCATTTGTTTATGATCAACAAACAAGTGAAAATATTTCAGCTTTTTCTTTCAAAAGTTGAGTTTTGGATTTTCAGTTATCAAAAAATTTTGTAATAAAATATTTCATTTATGAACAAATTTTTATTCTATAATTTTCTGGGTAATACTTTTCTTTACACAATGAAACGTAAATGTTTTATAATTTTAACAACTAAAAAAACTATTAAATTTGAATGAGTTATTGATTACAGTACTTGATAAAAAATCATGCTCCTGTAAAAAAAAATCTCTTAACAAAAATCAAAATAAATTCAAAATATTCTAGTATTGTCGTTGCACGCATGTTTAGCCTTTATTTTAATAAAATTTTTATATTATTTTAAAACAATTACCTAGTCTATTACATATTCTAGGATTAATTTTTTAATATATAATAAGCAAGTTAATTTTTCGACAACTTTTTTACATAAAATACTTAGAAAATTCAGAGATGTATATAAGGAAAACTAGATTAAATGTTCACAAAAGAAGAAAATCAGGTATCAGATTTAAAATTTCGATTTATTTTGGTCAGAATGAAACTCCTTTACAAAAGAATTTATTAAAGCGTATATTAAAACATTATACGACAAGCTAAAACTCAAATTTAAAAGCAAGCAAAATGAAAATTTTAAAATTATAAAACACAATTAGCATTCAATTTTCGTATTCTAAGACAAAAGTTGTCCATCTCAATGAATTTCATTACTTTTTGGTGTGAACTGATTTGTTATTTGTCATTCTATGGTCACTTCTGGCACATGAGGACTAGTCCATACAGTATTTAAGTTGGGATTCCGAAAAAGTCCACTCCTCAGGTGGACTTTTGTAGTGTTAGGAAGCCCATTCCACGAACTACAGATCAGCCAACTGTCCATTTTGTTTTTTTCAATAAAAGATACTATATTAGATTAGAAATCTCATATAGTTCTTTTACACCAGCGAGACATTTCTAGAGAGGTATCTAGCTGTGTTTAAAACAGGGAAGACACTTTCTATTATAACAGCGGTCGTCAAACTTTTTGACCTCACGGACTATAAATTCCTAGTTTAAATACCACGGACCACTAACAAGATTTTTAAAGTGTTAAATATAGTTATATAAAAAAAATTCTTATTCATATTTTGGCGTTATTCTATGAAATGGCGTTTTCATAACTTTTCATGTATTGTTATGAGTTGAATTATGTTTCAATGCATCTTAAAATATAACTTAATTTGATGAGAGTAAGTATAGATTCCACATTTTTCTGGAGACTAATGAAATTTTCTCATGGACCAATTGTGCTAAGTAGGCCACCAATTTGGCGACCGTTGTGTTAGGAAGCCTTTTACAGTTATTAAAAACATATTTATTGGATCTCGTTAAATAAGAAACACATAATAAAAATAATTTTGAAGTGGAAAATTATTTCTTTAAAGTTACTTTTCGATAATAGCGTATAGCAATAAATTTAACAAAGTAATATAAAGAAATAAAAATGAAAATTATTTGTTTTATTAGTATTCCTATACAAAGAATCTAACAAATTCCATGTTGCCTTATGGCAACAAATTCCTCACTCTTGGTTGGGAAAACTTAAGACTTCCAAATTACCAGTTTAATGTCGATTTTTTAAGAGAAATCAAACACCCATATCATATTGCATTAAAAACATGGAAAAAACTATAACTGTACCATAACTAAGCAGATATTGAAACATTGGAACCAAGTTATTTTCTTCAATCCTCAAACTTTTTCTTACACAAAAAAGAAAAGTATAAACTAGGATCTAAAATTAGTTATATATACATACCGTACACAGAAAAAAAGCGGTGGAAGGCGATCATTATTTAAGGAAAAAAAAGAATTAAATTAAAATTCCTTGATTTTTAACAATTGCGAAACTAAAATTTCATGTAATAAATTTAGATAAAAAATTTCATGAAATAATTATCCAAATGTGTATGAAATAGAAAATCAGGAATGGCGAAATTATTGGGGGGAAAAAATTTTAGAAATAAAACATTTGTTAAGGTAAAACATGGAAGGATTATTTTAACATGATCATATTTTCATATTAAAATGTGACAACAGTTCATAGGAATCATTAAGTAGGTATCATACAAATTAAATAGTCAATTTTCATCAAAATTGGATTAGAAAGTTACTGGATAGATATTTGGTTAAGTTTTTTGAACTACAGTCATTTGTTTGTACAGAACCGGAATATACTTTTGAAAGAAAGTCCCAACAAAACTATGAATTCGCAATTTCGGAGTTGAACCAAGAAAATCTCAAATAAGAACTATTAGTTTAAATGGTACATTTTTCTTATTTAATAGCATAATCCAATTAATTAAAAACAATTTTCCATCGATAAGTCATACTATTCAACGATTTTCTTCAAAACAGAATTCTTATTACTTCTCATAAAAAAAAATGTTAGCAAATTTATTTTTAAAAGAAATCGGAAGAGGCCGAATTAAGTATACAAATCTTGTGGGTCTTCATAATTAATAATATTTTAAGTTCAATAATATTTCAAGTGTGGGAAATTAAACTACATCCCCAGATGTATCACATTAAGCAACCCTATCTCGTTTTACCTCACATTAAAACAAGCGTACACAACAATGCAGCTTTACTCCAATAACATGACCTCACTTTTAAGAAAACTGGTAATAAAAATGTGTCATTTAATCGATAATTCAACAGCAAAAGGCTTTAAAATCCATTCGGTAGAAACAACAAATATCAGTACGGCGATTTAAAGAACATAACAAATTAGGTTCTCCATAGGAAAAATGAGCGCCAGCATGCCTTTATCCTTAACCCCATCGACATACGGTAAACACGATTTTAAGAGACTGGTATTGTTTCCATCGCATCCGGGATCAAAAGCGTGCCCCCAACACCTGCCGACAGGTCTCACGAATTGAGGTCTCTTTCGATTCCATCTCAAAAATGCATTTGTCCCTCATTTCATCCTTCATCATCTCAATTGTCCAATTTCGCTTCTTTTACAAAAGCAAGCGTTTTCAACTTGTGTTGGAAGACCAATTTGTTGGCGGTAGAAAATATTACATTAGCATGTAGAGACTCAAATCAATCACTAAAATCTTAATGTAATTTCTTTGATTAGAATGGGATCAATCGATTAAAATAATTTCATTTAATTTTAAGTCATCAGTTTAAAAAAGTAAATTAAATAAAGAACTTTCCTTCCACGTATTGAATATACTTGAGGTTTAATTCAAATCTAGCAAACACATTTTTTAGAAAACTTATCACTAGTATACTATAGCTAGATTAAACTAGCACTGGGGACAATAGGTTTTCTTAGTATCCAAAGTTGATCCTCGTTTAAACGCAAAAATTAGAAAAAGGAAAAGCTGCGATTAGGAAGAGATAAATACATCTTATGAATTATAAATTGAAAATGGAATTAGCGAATTAAAAGAAATAACTTTTAAAAATTTAAAATCATAATAGAAACAAATCCTATTTAGAAGCCACTTAAATTAAATGAATGAAAATTTACATGTAAATCAAAAGAATCTCCAAATGATAAGCATTTAACTCGAATGATTAATCCAAACATAATGTATAAAGATAAATGGGAAAAGTAATTTGAATATATATAAACACACAAAAAACGTATAAATGAAGTTTGATTGTATTTAGTATTATATAAAATTCCATTTCAACACGCAAAGAAAATTGATTAAACGAAGAATTATAATTTCAAGATAGTAAATTATTGAATGAATAATGCATAAATATGATGAATAAATGCTAAGCATAATTAATATTTGTGCATAAATATTTGTTTGTAATTTCCTAACACAAGAGAATACAGCTTACAAAATTCAAAACATTACGTAAAATATAAATACATTAGTCGAAAAAGCTGTTTATTCTCGTTGATAAATATCAACATATGAAAATAATCACCAATGTGGTAAGTAAAACTAAAATTTGTGTAGAAACGTTAAAAAATTGGTACACATTAAATAAAAATTTCTTTAAGCGTTGTAAAATTAAATCTGCCAACATCGTTTTTACATTTAGACAAGATATTAAATTAAAATTATAAAATATGAGCATAATATCAGAACAAAAAGAATTTAGATAAACTTCTAATTATACGCCAGCAATTTTTAAGATTCTAAAAGCAATTTATCAGAACAACAATGCTTTGAACAAAAATAAAACAGCTTTGATGAAACTCTAATTTGTAAATCTATTTATTATTAGTGTCCTATCATTAAAATAAACTTATTAATGATTAATCTAGAAAACTTAAACTATGCTACTGAAAATAAGAAACAATTTAGAAAAATAAAGATAAACATATCGCAAAATAGACTGGAAAAAAGATATTTATATATAAATAAAATCCTTGATCCACTCAATTTTCGTTCGGTGTTTGGAATTCGCTATTTTACACTAATTCAAACAATTAGACATTTTTCATATACATGTTTATTTAGAAAAAGTGAAATTTTCTTATTTTTCAACAAATTTTTTCTTCATAAATTTTAAGTTCAGCGTTTGTATTTATTTATAACGGTTACTTAAAGAATTATATCTTCGCTGTATTTCAATAAAACATTTCACAGATTACTCTCAATAGTTTTTATTATATTAAAAGCTAATTAATAGCTTCTATTCGTTTGCTGTACTTTGAAAGTTAGATTTTGAGCTCTTTCGATAAAGAACTGATTCCTAAGTTTTTGATATAAAATCTAATCTTGTTCACATATCTTCGAATCGTCATTACTATCTTTACCTTCAGCTGCAAAAAATTGTAAATATTGCATATGCTATTTTTTGTTATTTTTTAAAATGTGAATGAAAGAAGGAGAGAAAAAAAAAAAAAAAAGCATGTAGTTAAAAAAAATTTTGAAAGTGTATGGAAACTTTAAAACACCATATTACTTAAAGGTTCTCATGATTTTAGATTAGAATTAATTTAGGATTTAGGAGTATTTGATCAATTAATGATACAAAATATTTGATATAAAATAAAATATGTAAAATCATCTTAATTTAAATTAGTTTTTTGTGATGATCAAATTATATTCTTTTAATTTAAAAAACTTTTTTTTTCCATATTTTTATGTATCTTAAATTATAAAAAATAAATGTTTTTGAATTTTTAAACGTTAAATTAATTTTTTACTCTATAATGCAATTTTGTTTATCATTATTAAAAAAGGTTTTCCTATAAATCAAATCATTTCCTAGTCTAAGCGAGGAAAGGAATGAGGACCAATTGAGTTTTATTTTCCTTAGTGTGGAGAGGGGGAAACGTATTGGTACGTAAAAATCTTTATTTGATGAACTTTGGAAAAATAAATTTGAAATTGACTATGATTAATCTTATTGGGCCACAATCTACCCATAAAATATTTAAATATTTATAGCAATATTTAAAAAATATTTTGATTTATTTGCTTTGCTCTTAATCTAACTACTTTTAAATGAAGTAAAATAACTGGAATTATTCGCCTATATACCTTCCATTAAACCCTCAATTTAGTTTTCTATTTTGTTATTTTTTTATATAGTTCTCTAACTTTGATTTATTTACTGCTCACATTTCAATAAGTGGCGAGAAATTAGAAAGAAATAACATTTTCCAGCTCAGATGCATTTTTTGTGTAAACGAGAGCTATTCGCTCGGATATGTGTATTCAATAATTTATAATGTCTTTTTTTTCTGACTTAAAATAGAAACTAGGTTAAATTTACCCTACCAAAAAATATTAATAATTTTTTTTTACAGGGCAATCCGCGGGGGGGGGGTCAATCTTGAGAAGTTTCTGGGTATGATCTGTGTTTGCTGAGAAACAAAGTGGTAAATGATTCAAGTTTCCTAATGTCAAATAAATAGGCAAAGTAATAAAATCTTGTCTAAGAAATATATGGATTCCGATCAAATATCCCCGTCTGTAGTGGGAGTCGAACCTACGAATTGTTAGACTGAAGAATAAAGAACTATTTAGTTGCCAATCAGCGTTATTTCGAAGGATGTGTTGGTGAATATATTAGCTATCATTTAAGAATTATATTAGAATAATTTACTAATAAATTACTTACATATTTTAACCAAGGAAAATTTTCCTCAGGTTTCCATTATAACTAACTACGCTAACAATTTTCATTTCAATCCAGTATCATTTTTCTACATCAAAATATTTATAATGTTTGAAATAAATAAAATTTAATGTGGTTTGTTACATCTTTTTGTAAGTCATATTTTCTTTCCAGTTTTTCATTATTTGTAATTTACATTTTGCGTAGTTACTAAGCAGTTTTTATACGCAATATTGCATTTGGCTTTTGTATAATGAATTCGATTTATCTAAAATATATAGTACTAACCAGAAAGAAAGTACAAATAACTTAAAAGAGTAAAAATATAGCTTTACTTTTTTCTACATTTAAATAAGACGTTGAAACGGTAAAAGATGCTTCGAAACAATCTCAAAACAGAAGAGCAAATTCTATTTGATTCCTATCAAGTTTTTCCCTTAGTCAGCTTTTATTAACTTTTAGCGTTTATTTTATTTCAGCAAAATGTGTAATTCTAATAAATGTTAATATTTTCCAAGATCTTTCTCACTACTTCTGAGAATCATCTAACTTGTACAGTTTTTATAACAGTAAACAATCAAGACACCAGAAATTCAAGAATAGAGGCGTTATTTTCTAAGCGGATTTTAAAACAATGAATATATATAAAGTGCATTTATAATGTAATAAATAATGTATGCAATACGACGGATATTTTGATTGTTTGAAAAATACAAGTGATAGCAATCAGGGTAATCTTACTCCATAAGACCCATCTCAAAATACATTTACAATCAATGAATTTTGAAATATTTTATTCTAAGTCAATTCGTAAATTTAAAAAATAAGATTACATCGCAGAACTAAAATTGAAAAAAAAAATTTTTTTATGACAAAAACTAGTATTTCAAGTAGAGAGAGAGTTTTATGTATCTTAAAAACCTATTTCTCCTAAACACATCACAAATAAAATTCAACAAAATTTAGATTTATGCATATGAGAAATACCTTGAAATGAATAACACAATCATTGTATTTAAATAAAACCATTTTATGCTGTATTGTTTTCAGTTTATTTAAAAACAATAAACAAAACTTGTTTTTGATATTTTTAAAATCTCACGGTTGATAATTTTCAAATCAGTCTAATGTGTTAAACCTTTGGTCCCACATTAATGGAAAATATTTTCCAATTCTTTCTCCAAAAAAACTCAAAACATTCATATAAACTTTTAAATTGAAATTACTGTTTTGCATTTTATTGAGGCCATATTTTCATTTTCAGTAATTCGCAAAATTCAACAAAACGCTCGATTTTTCTCGCTTTTCTTTAATTCATTTTATTACCTATGTCAAGAAACTACTTTTATAGAAATAACAAGCAGTATAAAGTTTTTGGATATTTTATTCACAAAAGAAAAAAACATTTTTGTAATTCACATTTCACTATTGTTGTTCTAATAAAATTGTTTTAACATGCCAAAATGTATTGACGATAATTCAATATTTCAAGGTAATAATGTTTAGTGATTCTACAATGGCAGAAATATTAGTCAATAGCATAATAATACTCAAGGAAATAAGAGAAACATAAAAATCAGTTATTTGGATGTATATATTAACTGAATAATTAACTGCTTGGACATATATCCAATCCTTATATCAAAATGTCTTATTTAAACCAGAATAAATGCATTAGTGGGCTGAATGCAAACTAATTAAAACATTTAAAGTAAAAGCTAAATACATAGTTACTCAAAACTGCACACATTCAATTATCAATATTGATTTAATTATTAAGTAGAAAGTAAGTCTACCATGAAATTTATTTTCACTAGAGCCATTTACTTGAGTTCTGAGCTTAATTTCTGAAATTATTTTTAAAAATTATAATTTTTAATAATAATTACAGAAATAAACACAATATAACAAATTATTTTACTATATTTTTAGCCTGTTGATAATATTAGTGCTTAGTAATAATTTACATTACCTTATATTCAAGATTTTTCAAGTAATCACAGCCTTATTATTTTATTTTGCTTTACATCAATATTTATAAAGATATTTTATCAAGAAATTTACATATTAAGAAAAAATAAAACTATTTTGTCATGAAAAAGTCTTAAAAGTAAGTTATGATTTTTTTTTTTATTTTTTTTATTTTTAAAGTATTTTCTTGCTGATTCAAAAAAGCTGAACTATATATGTTGATTCATAATTAATTATTAGATAATACAATGAACTAATAATACATTAGAAGTGAATCTATTTGATCTAAACATTTTATATTTCCTGCCAAGAGTCTACAATATTTTTTATTATATTTTCATTGCTAGGTAAAAGAAAAAATTACTGAAATCAAATTTCAATATTAAATTTTTCCAAGAATATTCAGATTTATCTATATAATATTTTCCTAAATCTCATATTTCCTTATATTATGTGAATTGTGATGAATACTTAGTATTCTTGACTTAAATAGGAAAATAGGATTTCTTGTTGATTTTGATCAAATGACAGATATTGTGAACTGAATAATTTGGCTAAAGCAAAGGAAAACAAAGGCAAAGGACAAATTACAATATAAATTTGAAAATGTAAATCTATTGAGTTTTAATTGAAGAAAAGAAGTCAAAATTGAAGAATTCCTTAATTTTTTAAGTTTCTGAAAACATAATAATACCTTTCAACATAATAACTGAATGATGAAAATTAAATTATTGTGATTAATAAAGAATGTTTGCTTTTTAGTTATATAAAAAATTATCCAATCTCAGCAAAAAGTGATTCTATTACACACAGAAATCACTTCAAACTTTACAACACAGCTCAGACTGATCGATTAGAAAAACACTTAAAAAAATTAATTTAATTCCAAAGACAAATGGTAAGATATTCTGTATTCAGTATGAAAGATCAAATGTTTAATCTCAAATACTGTTATGAATGGAGATGGAAGTTTCAACTAGGCAAGAACACTTATCAAGCTGGATGCTTAAGAATTTTCAGGTTTTCTCCCATGTAATATGTAAATAAAGGTCACTACCAATGAAAAGTTACCTAGAAGGCAAAGATATAGCAGTAATTCAAATGCCTCACAACAGCCTTTAGATATTAGGATGCCTATTATGCAGGGTCAAAACATTTTAGCAAACTACATCTAAAAACAAATTAATGACTTTTATTCCTCAAATCATGTTAAAAAAAATTTAATATATTTTTGTAAGATAATACATTACGATAAAACAAGTGTTAATTCAGCAATTATCTAGAATGAATCATGTATTTTTTTTAAAGAAAAATACAGAAATAATGGAATAGTAGATAAATTTTTTCATGAAAATTGAACAGAAGGATTCTGAAAGCACTACAGAATATTCTTCAAAGTCAAAATATATTTTTTAGGTTAGGTATATATTTTTAACTATAGTTTATGAGAGATATTTTAACTAAAGCTCCAAAAAAAATACCAAGAAACTCAGGGGAAAACAATCGAAATAAATTTATCAGAAATATGATGACAGAAAATATTGAATAATCTGTTCCCACAATCAATGTATAAAAAATATGAAATCAAACCATTTTCACAAATTAAATTTCTGCATGTAAAAGAAAAATTTCCAAATATAGGCTATGGTTCTTTCCATATTTTTAAACCAAATTTTGCTTCACTATACTTAACAATGAAATGATTAGAGTAGTATACTCAATTCACAGTAAAACAGCTAGTTAAACCCAATACTAAAATATATATAACCAAAAGGAAATTCAGTCAACTAATTGGATAAACTTTTACAGCTATTTCTCATAACAACAACAATTGTAGAAGTAAAATGCTTATTTTCAAGTTTAAAAATGTATAAAAGCTACTCAAGAATAGAAATTATTTAAATTGGTTTGCAGTGTTTTAAATACACTGACACTCCCAAAAAAACCTTTTAAAAAACTAATATACAAATTTACCGAAAAAAATTTTTTTCCCCCCAATCATTCAAGTTTATAAGACATTCTAGTGAGATCGATATTTAAATCTATAGCTAGCAGTCATGTGGGTGTAATTTGACCTTCAATGATGCTATTGAAAAAATTATTTGCAAACCATTGCCTTATTGACAATTTTTCTGAAAATATTTGTATTAATCATTTAGTATATATTAACAAATATTTGTAAGATATGTAATTCACACAGAATACTTGAAACATTTTCAATTGCAGCAAGCATAACGATGAATCCTATTATCTTTACTAAATCAAAGAATTTAAACTCAGCTTTATTCCCATCAGTAAGTTTTTAAATAGATGATCCAAATATGTAAGCTAATGAATCAACAGTCTTAACAAAAAGCTCTTCAGGATGATGACTGTAGGTCGGTAATCTCTAACTTTTGTACTTTGAGAAGATTCTGTTTTAATAAAATCTGCTATTGACCAAATTTTAATCATCTATTTTACATCTCTACAAAAGCTTCATTTCACATGCAGACTGAGATTTTAGGATGACATATTTCAAAATTAAGAGAAAGCAGACATGCCTCAGGCATTTGAGTCCACAGATTATAACTGTCAAGCTGCTTAGAGTTTATACCAATAGTCCTCTTTGAATATACAAACTATCAACTATACCAACATTACATGCCTTCAGCAGTGATTTTGTAATAGTAATTATTTTCATAAGGCCACATGTAACCATGATTAAATAGCATGTATGCCAACTAATAGAAAACTGGTAAATGTAGTGAGGAACACTTCTAATAGTAGTACATAAAATATAGCAAATAAAATAAGAATTTCAAGCAATAAGGAGTGCGTGGAGGATTCTGAACAATAATATCATAAATTTTTATTACTTATAATACATTAAACTACCAAAAAAACATAATTGTGAGCTTTGTTGAATTTTTGCACATTGGTATTTAACAAAAAATATACAAATCCCTGTTTCTCAGAGTTTTTCATCGAATAGGCATATTTTAAGAGAAGATATTTTCAATACTCATTGAAATCATATATTGGAAGTAGCAAATATACAAGTAAATACACTCAAGCTTCACAAATATATTTCATTTCAAACAAATGGGTTAACATTTCAAAGGTTTACCTCATCAAGCCTGTTGCCTGAAAAGGATAGAAGACTTGGACCTTTTTGGAACATGCACTGCTAGACTTGTTTAACAAAACATATAATGCTACAGTGATGCATTCTTACATATGGTATCACCGTGATAAGGCCATATCATATTTCAAACTTTCTGTAGGTAGCAAACAGAAAGCAACATTTAACCAATGATGAATTGGACTCACCTATTGCCAGACCTTTCACGTGCAGATTACTTTTCTGGCATTACATGAAATTCCTAGACTATTATAAACTCTTGTTTATAACATTGAAGATCTTATTGCACACATTACAAATGTTGGGATAATATTAAAAATATTCAAAAAGTTTTGAGAGTGTTCAAAGTTTTATGCTGTGATCATAAAAGACTTATACTGTTTCCAAGAATCGGGATTGATTTGAAGATCTCTTTTGATATCCATAGCATTTCATTTTTGCCAGTTTTGTTTTCTGGATTATGAACAGTAAGTAATTAATAATTTTTCCTTAAATTTATGCGCTTTCTTTCCTTTACAATTAAAGCAAATGACCCATGTAGTAATTTGCAATCCATAACATTCTATCCATTTGTAAAATGCAAATTTAAAGAAAACACGCTCAAACTATACAGGCTTTTTTAACAGCTTATACTGAGTCTAGAAAATATTTCAAATTTAAGAATTTAATGCTGTTTTGATTCATCTAAACTATCCCCTCTGCTCAAAATTTAAACTTTTTGCGAGACCCTCTACACACAAATGTATATAATTTATATACATATGGACCATTTTTTGTTTTGATAAAAAAGTAACATTTTTTCGACAAATCAAACAAAGCTCTAAGAAAAAAAAAATTTTTTTCGAAATTATTATTACCAGTAAACATATTGTATAAATATTTCTATCAAATAAGATTTACATTTAAAAATTTTTTACACAACAAGACGTGATAAAATTTTCAAAAAATAAATATGAAATTATTGAGGATATCATGAAAAATTTTTTTGTCAAACAATAATAATAAAAATTTTTTTTACCATATTCTATGAAATTAGAAACTGTTTTCTCTCGTCTTAGAGATGAATTGCAGCACTCATCATACAGGACAACCAGTCCATCCACAAGAGTTTCCACAGATATTGTTTTTCCATTTTTAACATTGGAGTGCTTGAAAAAAATACTATCCAACTCCGCAGCTAGCTCTTCAGGTGGCCTACCAGACATTCTCACGTAAGATAGGCAATTTGAAAATGGCTCTTTGCAGTTACATGCCTTAGATTGTGATTAATTTTGAAAAACGCAATTTCTATATCTGAAAAAAAAGTAAACATAAAAATACTGAAAAAACATCAAAATAAGAGATAAAAAACATTCATTCCACATAAATTAAATGTAAATTAGTCAAAAAATTATCTTAATAAAATCAGGAAATATTCTTATTTTGATACATATGAATTGTTACACTATATTTGACATTTAAGATAACCTTGTGATGCAGAATATACTTATTTTAGAATGAGCTTACAAGGAGATGATTTGCCTAGTTGTACAAAAATCATTTTAGATTATTAATGCTTTAATATTATATAAATTATTATTTTAGTATTTATAATATTTAATTAGCATACATAATATATAAAATACTAATTATTTGGTACTAAGTAATTTCTTACACATAATGTATATTTTACACGGATTTAAAATATATTTCTATGATTAAAAAAAAATTCAGTATTTCTGATTGAACTACCACAACAAGATACAATCCTACATATTGAAATTAAAGCTTAATCCTAATTCACTAAAATAACCAGAAGTAAGGGGGGGACTTATAAAGCAGCCAAATTGAATATCTGATTTTTTTCCCTACTTTGATTATTCCCTTTCTGTTCCACAATAAATACAGAACTTTAAATTCCTTGGAAAAATAGGATTTGCAAATGAAAAATGATTTTTAAAAATAAAAATTATTTTGTTTGCATAAAAATAAGTTATATCATCAATAAAAGGAAAGATCTGGATATAAAAATTTGATTTTCTGAATTAATAATACCATATATACTAAACACAAAGGAAACTATTGTTATGAAAGAGAACTAGAAAACTGACAAACAAATAATCAGTCTAAGAACACCAAACATTGTATAACGTTTAAAACTGGTCAAAGTTTCATCAATAAAATTTATTTATTACTGACATAAAAGCAAATCAGGGTTTTCTGAAACTGAATAAAACCAATTAAGTTTTTTCACCTTTAAATTTGATAATAATAATAAATTTGAGTGTACTTGTAAAACAAAGACAGATAATAAAATTTTCTGCATGTAGTTAAAATTTAAGAACATTAATATAAAAATGTATGAACACTTTTTAAAAATAACTATGATTAAAAAGGCATATTTCTTATTCTACATTTACTTTACACAAAGAATATAACTCAATGATGCCACCTATAATTTAATATGGCAAGATAAGAAAAGCTCAAGAAAAATTAAAGTTGTTCAAAAGATTATAAAAATTTTTCAACAGTTTCAATAATTTTAAAGGAATTCACTAACAGAGACCATAAAACTTTTATCTAAGGTAATCTACTTCTAATTACGAAATAATGATACATTTACTTTAGGAGTAAGGTATCTTACTTCTAAGGTAAATGTATCATTATTTCATGAATTATTAAAAACTAAAAGGAACAACATTTTAAAAAATACACTGTATAAGAAGAAAAATACATAGAAAATTGTCAAAATTTAAAATGTAGAAATAGTTAATATTTTAATGGTATTTCCCAAAATATATTTCAAGCAGGACATTATTTGTCCTTAACTGCTTAGTAATTCAATGAGTATATATAACTACACTCATTTAATGTTTAAGCAATTCACCATTTTATTGTAAATTTTTCTTCAATATTTTTGAGTCAGAAAGTTTAATATTTTGATAATTTTAAAATTACACATTTTCAACCATAAGTAAGTTGTATCTGCATTTACAAAAATTAAATTTCTATAACAATAACAAATATTAGTTAAAATAATCCAAAATAATAATAAAAAAGAAGAAAGCTATGCTATTTAGTTATAAAACTGACCATCAATACTGTATATGTTTTATAATAATATTAAATATTTAATATTTTTGAAGACCTGATCCTTTACAATTTTAAGATGGGGAACACCACCCTAGGCAGCTGGGGGGAAAATAAAAAAAAATTGATGATATTTAAAACTTTATGCCTGCAATTTGTAACTAAGAATTGGCAATGCTGCCATTCATTCTTGATGGGTCATTAAGTAGGAAATTTAGTTTATTTGTAACAAAACATTCACAATTTGGGAAACAATAAAAAAATTAGAATTATCGCTAAAATAAAGGCCAAGAAAAAAATAAAACACACTTAAAAAATTTATGATAAATAAAATAGGATATTAAATCATGTTTTAAATTACTTCATGCTAAAATTTAAATACATGAAAATATGTCTATCATGAATTATTTTCAATAATCATACAATCAA
>JAPDSC010162413.1:0-48178 GCA_026290005.1 Latrodectus geometricus | reverse complement strand
TTTAATTATTGCAACAGAATGCTAACAGGTTTATTTTTGTATATAGTTATTGTAAAGATAAATTTGACTGAGATTTATGATTTATTTTAAAATAGAATGCTCAGATTTAGTGAAAAATTTTTTTGGTAAAATCCTGATACTATAATTTTTCCTGGATAATGATAATGAAACGGATAAGCTATTGTTGAGAAGAATTCTTAATTTAATAATTGAAAACTACAAAATAAAGTCATTATGCAATGTTTGTCATAAAATACAATTTGTAACCAGCAAATTTATACCATGCAGAAAACTTATTTTTAAGAAAATAAAGAAATATTTTCATACAAGCTCCTTACTTTAAGAAATTGCCATTGGGAAGTTTATTCTTTGAATACCACTTCAAAATTATAACCTCATAACCAATAAACAATTCAAAGACATAAAACTAATTACAAATTTTGATGTTTGTAAGCAAACTTTATGATGATATTTTTAAAGAAAATACTCCTTAAAAATATATTGAGAAGATATGAAAAAATGTAATGAAAGTCTTTCCTGAATAACTGTATAAATGATAAAGAATAACAAAAATGAGTTGAAAAGAGTGATGAATCAATGACAGTAGTACAATTGAAAATATAAATATATTGGATATAACTTAAGGCCAATATTGAGACAAGGTCACAATGAAAGAGCCTATTTCAGCAAACTGAAGAGCATATTTTAAAATGTTTAGTTCACAAGGTACAAAAGTGTATTAAAATGATTTTGAACTACAAAAGTTTTTCCCAATATTTACTTTTTGACCTACAAAAGTGTGTTAAAATATAATAAATGTCTTTATTTTATAAACCAAATAAATTAATAATCAAAATCTAAAAAGTTTAATATTTCAAATAAAGATGTGACAAATATTTAATATTCTGGCTATTTGTAATGTTTCATGAATATTCACACAGCTGAATATCAAAAGATTCACTAAACTATCTGGCTTTAAACACCTAATTTGTTCATATGTTTTTTGTCAATAACAACAAGAGACTTTTAATAAATGCTAATTAAGTTATAAATACAATGGGGGGTAAAATTTTAAAATGAAGCTCAAAACTAAATATATTATGGGTGCAAGAAAGTAAAAACAAAAAATTATTCAGGAAATCAATTGAAGATAGGTACAGTATAGGCATACTGAAATCAATGCAATGTCGAAAAGAATAATAGTGAGATAAATTCACTCATGCTCAATTGGAAGTTAAAAGAATAAATGAAAAGCTGAAGGAAGATCGAAGAATGTAAATAGTGGGGCTACAGAATTTGAGATCATTCATAGGATCATATTAAAAACTTGAGCATTTTAAGCAACATGAACAGCTTTCATGTTTTTACAATGATCTTAAATGCAACATACATAGTCTAAAAGATACAGCACACAACACACAGGTGAAATAAGATAAAAACAAAAGATTGCTATATCACCAATATTTACATTTTACTCCAAACAAGAGATTTGCTACTAGTAACCTAGCACATTTTGCTCCTTGACGCCCACTTATTGAAAACAGTTTTTTAAGGCGCCAAACACCAAATACAGGGAGACATGTATTAAGGCCAAGTATTCTTTATAAATAAAAGCAGTTTTTTTTTTTTTGACTGACAGTAAGAACTCTAAGTTTTACTTTCAGTTCTTCATCAAGAAACACTAGCAAACATGTAATAACTCTGACACCATCAATAAGGACAATTTGACAACAAAGAGGGCAGAATTCTTATTTAAGATTGTATCATGCTAGTTACCTATATTGACTTTCACATCTTGCAAAATGATTCAATGACTGGTACACACTATTATTCTGAAGTTGCTGTTCTTAACATGTAACATTTTAAACATTTTGCATGTTTTTACTCTCCTAAAGATCCTTAGATTTAAGTCAAATTAAACAAATATAGAACATTTTAAGTAAATGTTTAACAACACAGCAAAAATTTCAGAATTGTAATTTATGCTAAAATAGAAATATGCAATCTTGCTTCAACAGTTCATTTAAATATTTATACTCAATATGATCAATCAATTGATGTTAATCTTAAATATCTACCAGCAGTTAAAATATCTATGTATAAAACTATACACATATATATGAAATTTTCCTTGATGGTCACTTCACATGAATATTTTTATTATTAATATTAAAAAATAATAAAATTCAGTTAATCCTTTTGTAAAAAATTTTATGCAAGAAATTTATCATATTTCAAGGATCTGAAAAGTAAAAATGCTATTTTTTTTTACATAAACAATTTTTAAATGAGACAATTTGGAGAATTAATTCACAACAAAAAATTAAACTAACCTTAACTCCAAGCAAATATAATTACTGCCTTAATCAATCTCTATATTACTATATTAATAATTATCAAATTTGTAAAACGAAGTTTTTTACACACACTAACTTTAATAATTTTGTTTTTTAAAGTCATAGTTTCATTACAATATGTATTAAATATTTTTAATTAAATTAATATATATTATTCTTAGGCAATAAATTTTTTGATACAATAAAAATTTTAATTTATTTAAGTATATCAGAGCAAATTTATTTTGGCATTGTCTTGATTGAGAATAATAAAAATGCATATTCCTGAAACATAAACTGAATATATCAAGAGAAATTTATCAATATTAAAATAAATCCTTCAAATGAGCAAGAAGTTAAAATGGATAAATCACAAATCATTTTTACTGTTGTCAAACTTTTATAGTTTATATTAAGATATATGTACAGTCAAAAATAAAATAAATTTTACTTAAAAACACAATAGATCTCTATAACTTATTTACTTAGTTTATTTCTTGTAATTTATTTGTCTCATGATTTTCCTTAACACAATTTTTTTCAAAACAGCAAAATACAGTTTTTTCAATTATGTACAATGAAACTCATGTTCTGTTTGTTTATCGATCTAGTCACTTTATGCTTGGTTTGATTAATTTATATATCTTACAATTCGATGAGTTTTTTAACATGGTTATATGCTACAAGCTTAACTTAACGACAAATAAATGTTTCTTAAGGATTATTATTAATTAACACATTTCATTTTAAACAATGAGTACAGGGAGATAAAAACTATGAATGTTAATGCAGACTATGGAGATAAAAACAATATAATATTGATATTGTCAGACCAAGATTCTTAATCACACAGTGCAAAAGAAACGCATAGTGCATTATATAACAAAAATAGCTTTTAAAATGAAAAAAATGTTTATGCAATTATAAAATTGAATATTTGAAATTTTACTTTCAATAAATGATAAATATATAATCAGAAATAATAAATTTGTAAAAAATATAAGTCACTATTTATGCAAAAAGGGATCGATATCGTATAACTTTATGTCATTACCATTATTTAATCAAATGATCATGCTAATTAATCAATTTTCCATTGAAAGACGAAAAAATTTAGAAGAAAAGTATAAAATTATCACAGCATTTACTTTATTAGTTTAATTTTAAAATGTATTATCATTTATATACACTTTATGTCATTATCATTATTTAATCAAGTGATCATAATAATTAATCAACTTTCCGTTGAAAAACAAAAAAATTTAGGATAAAAGTATAAAACTAGCACGGCATTAACTTTATAAGTTTAATTTTAAAATGTAACTATTTGGTAAATAGTAAAATAATTTATTTGGTAAACAAAACATTCAAGGACTTTTATCGTTTTAATACTTAGAAAATGTACCATGTAATAACTTATTCGGTATTTTTAATTAAGAAAATATATTTCACATGATAACTTACAGTGTCAACATTTGCATGATGTAAACAACCAAGCATTTAAACCACAATTATGCATCCTCAGAGAACCGGAACTCTTTTAAAGAAACTTTTTTTTTTTTGTTTCAAGAACTCAGAATTTGTAATGCAACAATCAGTAATAAATAAAAGATGCAGTTTTTACTCATGCTTGTAATAGATATACCAATTTAAAATTTAAAATGAATTGCGTTTCTACAAAGTTAAAATAAATATTTATAGTTTTCTTTTCCCATCTATAATATGGCGAAATCCATTAAATTCGTAAGCTGGAGTTGTGATGCCAATAAAAATTAGATACTGCTAATGTTAGAAAATCCATTCTTATGGTCAATATATGCTTTATAATTTAAACTTGCGGATAAATTTATAATTTTAGATATGAAATATATAAAAAATATTTCGTAATATGATAAAATCTAGTAAAGGAGTAAAAATTAAATTTTATGTTAAATATTGATAATTACTTCATTTCTTTCCCAAAATTATCAAACTAGATTTTTAAATAATTTACATTAATAGCATTCAAATGATTATTTTCACTTTGAATGCAAAAAATTTTTAGCTTCCATTTAAATTATGTCAGTAAAAAGGATATTAATGTGGTTGAAATCACTAACACTTTCGCCATCTATTGGCAACTCGCCTTGCAAATATTAAACTTAGAATCGAATATTTTTCTAAAAGTTTGTTTTGTTGTTATAAATGTTATTAATGAAAAATAATTTACAGTGAACGGTCTATCAGGTATGATTTTTAAAAACTATTTATCAGTTAGTAATAGAAACCACCTGGCTTTCATTTAGAGAACTATAGCTGCTTTGTTTTTCTTATAATCTCTAACGTAAATAAAATGGTGTTCTGCTGTGTCCCACAGTGTGGCACTGACAGTTGGCAATGTGATCCCTCTATCACATTCCATGATTTTCCATCTAGTCCCGATTTAGCGGCAAAATGGATTCAGCAAATCAATGCCGCTGTGAAGTCAAGTCAAATGTGGTTCCCGAAAGCGAAATCTGTTATTTGTAGTAAACATTTTCTCTCCACGGACTTCAAAGATGATTCTGATACTCTAAAACCTCGTGTCTTACCAACTGTTTTTGGATATAAATATATCGGACAAAATCAAGAAATAGAAGAAATTAAATCTGTGAAAAATAATAATTCAGGCCCTCTAATTGTCAAAATAAAAACTGAAGATGATGATAGCAATGATATTGTTATTTCGGGAGTTTATTCTCAAGCCGATCAATTAGAAAAAATAATTAATGAACCTGAAAGTAAACCGTCACTCACAAATGGAACAATAAATTTTTCTAACAGTCTATCTTCTCATAAAAATTTTCAAAGTACCAACATGGGTGTTAAGCACCAATATAATAATTCTCTTAGAATAAACAATGATAAAAGGTTGGGTCTTCAAAGTAAAGGTATTGTAAAAAATAAGACTACAATTAAAGGGAGTGCTAAAAAGCGTGATAACAATGATAATAATCTTATAGAAATAGGACCAAACACATTTCTAAAAATTAATCCTGATGTAATAAAAGTTAATAAAAAACTCACACCATCTGGGAATACTGTCTTACAATTCCTTATGGATCAAAACTTAGCTAATAAGATTGGTTCTGATTTGTTACCTAAAATAGTTCAAGGAGCAGTGTCTACTGTTGGTGCAGCAACTAGCAATTCAATAAAAACCAAATCTAGCACGCATTTTTCAAAAAACAATGATAAAAATACATATGTAAATAAAGATTCAGAAGCTTCAAAAGATGGCACTGTTGTCCAGCATGTTCTTGGTCACCTTGTTGACACGCATGTCTGTAAAGAATCCTGTGCAAAATTACAAGACATGGACAACCTTCTAATGGAAACAAATGATAGTACAATAGGTACTCCCAGTGAAGTTTTAAATGGTGATTGTACCTTACAAGACAAAAATAATATTGTTGACAGGACCTCTCAAAATCAACAAAAAAAGAAAGATGCTAGAACCTTAGAAAATAATACAAACCTAAATTCTGTGGCTAGTTCATCAGATATTAGCCAAAATTCTAGCTTAGCTGATTCAAATGAAAAGGCTGATTCTACCTGTATTGAGAAAGCGCCTGTTTTACTAACGACAAACATGTCTTTAGCTCACTGTTTTATGGAAAAAACAAAATATCTCACTCATCTGAGACAAAAAGCTAGGCAGATTGCATCATTAAAACAAAAAGTATCGAGTTTGAGTAAAAAAATAGAGGAACTTGAAGACAAATGCATAGTTCAGGAACGACAATTATCTTTTTCTTTCTTAAAACGTTTGCGAACAATACGCAAAAATGCAAGTAAAGGAGATCCACCAGCAACTTATATTTTGGAACAGATCCGTGCTTATACTGGACAAAAACAGATGCGTTGGTCCGATACAACCTTACAGCAATGTGCTATTTGGTGTAGAAAAGCACCTTATGCTTATGAATATTTTAAGAAAGCTGATTTTTTTAAACTTCCCTGTCTTGGTACAGTGAAAAGATTTATGCGAAAACATCCTGAAATGTCATTTACCAATAAGAATTTCCCAAAAGCCGACGGGGAAGGGGATGATGATAGCTCATCTGACTTTGATTTTGATGAAGACAGCATGGATGAACAAGACAAAGACAGCTTGGGAGATAAAAGTGAACCAGTACCATGTGAAACTGTATTGTCAGAAGAAGTTAACAGTACTACTCCAAACCAACAATCCTATCAAAATAATACCACAGCAGTCAAACAAATGGGAGCAGAATTTCCTACAACAAACAACTCACTTCAAAACTCTATGCCGCACGGTGAAATAAGAACTGAAAGTGGTCCCAGTGTAGAAACTGAAAAGGCTAATGTGATCTCTGAAGTTAATTCCTATCCAGTTGCTATGGATGGAACTAATTTGGAAATTCAGGAATTAATTTTGCCATCTGGAGAAGTCGTACAGTGCTATAGTTCCAGTATTTGCAATGGTGGTGAAGCTGGTAATCAGTATTATATCATTCCAAATGCGACGGATCAAAATTCAAGTATTGATGCTGAATACAGTGTTGTCCAGTCGGCTGACTCTGTACCAGTAATACTGCAAAATATTGACAATTCACAGTTACATCAAGAGCAACTTATTTATATTACAAATTCTTCTGATCAAGTAGAATGTACTGAAACAGAGATTATAACTGCAAGATGAAAATGTTTTTTTTTTTTAGAAAGCTCTTATGTTCTATTATAAAAAATAGTAATGATAAATATGATGGGCTTTCAAAGGATTGCAGAAAAAAAAAGCAATATGTATTTGACTCATTCCTAAGTGCTCTTCTGTTAATAAATATAATCTATCTTTATTCTTGTCATGTTGAAGGCTTTCATTTCATACCAAAGTGACCTCTAGTGAAAAAATGTTTCTTATATATATTATTTATATAATATTCTAGTGTAGATACAATACATTATAGGACTCTACTGCTTTAGAATGAATGAGAATTTTTCTGTGGCATTTCTGTTGATTTTTTTCAGTATAATAAAATTTTTAAATATATTAATGTACTTATATCTTTTAAAGTAATTAATTATGATTAATTTGTTGTTTAAAATTTTTGCTTACATTTACTTGTTTTCAATTTTCAAGAAAAAAACTCAAAATCAATTTCTTTTCGGAATTTTAATATTTTACAATTTTATTTAAATTTTCATTATTAATCACCATTAATTTTACTTAAGATCTTCGTGCATCATTTTTAATAAAAATGCACATGATAATACAAGATACAACATGATCATATTGGGCAATATTTTTTCCACCAAAAAAGTAGTGTTCTCTGATTAATCAAAACATTTAATAATTTATAAGATTGTTAAACTTAATATCCTTATACATACATATATATATTATAATTTAATATTCTTATAAAACACTATTTACTTTAGTGTATCATTTAATATTACACACTAAAGTTTACTTTAATATTAATATAACTGCCAATTTTTCTTAACCATAATTATTCTGTAATAATTAAACAAATGCAGCATTAAGTGAAGTGTATAGTCTTTATATTTGGCTACCAAATTCACCATGAGACTGAAAAAGTTAAATTAAAAAAGATATTTAATTATAAAAAGGTATATATTTATTTTTTTACTTTTAAACAATGAAAACTTGTACCATCTATTTGAAAAATAGAAAAATTGTCAATAGTTTAATTTTGTTAATATTTTAGAAATTTTAATCTTTACATTTTCTGAGTGATTATTTAAACCCTCGTTTTTTAACTTTCTTTTTATAAGAAATTTTTGAACATGCTATTTTATAATCATGTGGCAATATTAAGAAGATTTAACATGGAAGGCTTATAGTTGCTTTACAATGTCTTTACATTGGCTATTGTTACTAATTAATATAATATTTATAGTTAAATTACTAAGCTAATAAAGAGAATGTTAATATTTCATTGAAAATGAAAAAATTATAAAGAAATTTATTTTAATTTTATCATTTTTTATTTTTTTTTTGTATATTAATTTAGCAAATTAAGTATGACTATCTTTAGATAAATCCAAATCAATAACATTTATCTTAAAACTTTGTTTTGCTCATTTATTGAAATTCTTTTAGCTACACATTGAAGAAAGATCTTTGTATTAAAAATAGATAAAAATAAAATTCAAAAACTGAAAGTTCCAAATTTTAGTTTTTTTTTATTGACGTATTTTATTTAACAAAAGGTTATAGTAATTTTGTATTCTACACTTATTTTGTCAACTAATTTTTGTCAAGATTTTTACAAAAAATAAATTAATTTTAACAATGCCAGAAAAAAAATTGTTTTTTCTTTATTTTGAAATTTTGTTATATTTCAAATGTAATTATTTTTAAAATCATGAAGTTAACCCTTCTTTGCATAATGGTGGAAATTTCCATCATAACCTATAATGCCAAAAAATTATATAAAAGAATAAGTTCACTTTAAGTTGATCGTGTTTGGATACCTTTTTAATGTCAATTGCATAAAAAGAAACATAGCTGTCAAAAATAAACAAGTGTCATTATCCGTGAAACGAGCTTAAAGTTGTCTCATTCCGCTGTTTGTTGTAGTTGCAATAAACGTATGATTTCGTTTATAATTTTGTTTTATTATATTGGAATTTCTATTGCTAAAAAATTGAAAATGAGTGGAAGAAAGGTTTGTAACACGTGTTTCTGTTATTTTCCTCTTTTATTTCTATTTAGTACTAAGCTAATGATCTAACTTTGGATGATGATGGACATTTTTAGCATATTGTTTTTTGCTAAATTTATACTATAAATATATACTAAGATTTTAACCATTTTTCCTTTAATTTTGAACATGAATTATATCAACTTGATTTATTTCACCAATAAAGAAAAAATCATGCAAAGAAGGGTTAATAAAAATTGATCATTTGCTTGAGATGTCAAAATAAGATTTTTTGCTCCAAACAAATTTCATATCAAATTAAATGCTCAAATATTTTGTATTATTCAATGATATTAATCTATAAATTAATTCAATTACAGCAGACAGTACTTAATCTATTATGTGAATGTTTTTTTAGTGGTTATCTTCTATTAAATCCAAAATCTATGTTATAACTGTGTATATGTTAAAAATAATTGACTTATATTTTCTGAGTGTTAAAATTTTTCTTGGTTTCAGAATTTACTATATATATTAAAGCTAACCTGCAATAAATAAAATTTATGAATAGGGAAAAATTATTTTATACGATAAGTTTTCATCCTATGAGATCTGCTTCAAAAATAAATTTTCTTCTATTCATAAATTTTTATTTAGATTAATTAAACACATAAAATGTTGTAGTTAAAATCATCCAACTGTTGAATTTAGTTACTTAAATTCATGAAATTATTTTTCTGCTTTATAGAAAATTTTATTCATCTTTTAATAAATGCTCACAAAAATAAAAAATAAATTTATCTTGATTTGCCATATATATGTAATTAAAAAATCATCAATTAGGTCATTAGTGAATGTTTACACATTTTAATTTTATTATAATAAATATCTCATCCACTTAGTAAAAATTATTCATTTTGAGAAAATACTTGAAATATATTTTATATGAATTTATTTTCATATGTAAGATGTAATAAAAATATAATTTGAAAATTAAGTGAATAAATTTTCAATCTTTTTCTAAATACCTATTAGAAATACATCATAATTATTGGAAAATATTTTGAAAGTTGATTGGCAATATTTATGTGAGATCTTATTTTGACTTGCAATTTTTTATTTTAAATGTCCTGGACTAGAAATCAGCTTTTATCAATTGCAAAATTATTCTTATATAAATTAGGTCTCTTTGATTGAATAAGTTTTCTTATTAATAAGTAATTAAAGAAACAAAATTCCTGTTTAGAAAATTTTTTCTTTAATTGTACTTCATGGTGATTTTAAACTTTTGAAAATAATTATAATTGCTCAAATAAAAATATATTTCAAATTTAATATTCATGGAAAGAAACCAATAAGAGAAGTAATCTTAATGCAAAATCATTTTTGAAATCAGCAAATACAGTTATAACAAAATAAATCAATTATTGATATATGTGAATTGTAAATACTAATTTGTAAAGTGAATTTTTTTTTAAATTTCTTTCATTATTGTAATGGTATTTTAAAAGCAAAGGAAACTCTGAAAATAGGATATGGCCATGTAGAGTTTTCACAGAATTTTTACAGCACTTGCTCATGTTTCTATTAGTTTACCAGTTATCATAGATGATAGCAAAGAATATTTCCCAATATAAGAATTTCCAATGATGGAAGTATTCTGGAAGAAGTAAATTTGTTCTAACAGTATGATTAAAGGTATTTGAGATATTTGTTATCAAATTAATAAGATGGAAGCATTTTCCAGTCATCCCTAACAAGATGCACTTAATCTGCTAAATTCTGTTAATTGGATTCATTGTAAGTACTATCTCTTTACTCTCTGCATATCTTAAAAAACAAATGATCATTAAGCTTTATATCAAAAATAAGTTTATATGATTAAGAAAATAATATTTTGATTGCATGCGCTTATATCCCTCTCAGTCCTCTATGAAAATTAATTTTTTTAATTGCTTCAAATTTTTGTTGCAAAGATAATTTTGAGCATCTTATTTTCCCAACTGCATCTGTATCTGCTAATAAACATATAGTCATTTTGTTTTTCAATATTTCTTAATGTGTTTCACATAAAAAAAAATTTTTTTTTCAAATCTTTTTTGTTTCCAACTAATTCTATGATTAACATTCTAAAAATCTTGAAATCTGACATACTATTAATTTATCGTTGCATATTTAATGAAATTTTATTGAAACAATGTGTATCATGCTTCAAACAGTGAAGATAGTATAAAAAGCATTATATATGTATTATTGTTAATATTAACAGGTTTGTATTTAAAACAATAAATTAAAAAATATGTTTTAGCCATATTTTGATAAAACTTTGGTGTAAAATCTAAATAATATTAGTTTGTAATTTTTTCAATTTATAATCATTTTTATTTATTTTATAATGTAATCAGTTCTTTAAACATCAATGCAGAGCTGAATGAAATTATGATCTTGGATATTATATTTAATGCTTTCATGAAGTAAAAATTATATTGTTTTTAATAAAATCAAATAAAATAGAAAAATTAATCAAGATCTTTTTTTCAGGCTCAAAATAGAAATTTAAATACATTTTTTAAATTTTTTACTAGAAGAAATTTTTATTTTGTTTTAATTCATAATTTACGTCAATTTTATTTTCCTTTAATAAAATAAATATTTAGAAAATTTCAAATTTAATACATTTCATAAAAGCATTATCATAAAAATGTACATATTTGTAGTCCGTAATTAAAATTTTATATAAATTCCAAAAAAAATATAATAAGAATTGACATTTATCGTAATTAGTAATTTTAAATGCCATTTTCACACTTTTTCTCACTTAAATTAAAATTTTTAAAGGTTGTGGATGAAGTGTATAAAAGCTTTATTATCCAACTTTTATTTTAAGAAAAATTGTTTATTCTTTAACCCCTTAATTCATTTGCCCGTGTCTGACCAACACGAGCTAAAGTTAGCAGCAAATTTGCGCATGCCCATGTCTCACACTGGAGCACTTGTAAATCGCGTTAATTTATTCTATGGCCTTCTGAGATCCGTTCCAATAAAAATAGACTAGAATGTGATTAAATTATTGAACATAGGGGGCACATATATCATTATTTTACAGTTTTCACGAAAAAAAAATCATAATTTATGTGGTTAATGCACATTTCTTTTATTCCATTGCATAAATCGTTTCTTAAAATTTAACTAATCTGAAGTTGAATGGTTATCGCTTTGGCCTTGAGTTTAACACTTGGATTCGATTCTCATTTCGAGTATGATTAGGTATTCACTATAGTGTATAGATACAGTATACAAACTAAGATTCATGTGCAAAACCTGGCTTTATACTCTCAAATAATCCAAACCAATAACATTCGTAAAAATTTTGAAAAGCATCTGCTTTCAATTCATAGAATGATAAGCTGTGCTGGAGCCAAATGGTAACGTTCTAGTCTTTGGTTTAAGAGTTGTGAGTTTGATTTCCATCTAGGGTTGATGGGTTTGTATTGAAATAAGGATTCCACTTTAAAATATAAGTTTTGGTCTAATTAGTCCTCATGTGAGAAAAATGCGTGTTGAACAAACCAAACCATAGAGCAGAAAGTTTTTTAAATTCCAGGATGGCCAGAAAAATTCAACACTGAATCAATATAACAGTGAAATATTCCCTCTAAAAAGTAAAAATAATCTCTATCAGAATCAGGCTTTGGTTTAAAAAACCGTGGTGAACCATTTTACGCCAAAACGTTTTTGGGTGATTGCCAATGCTAATTTTTATGATCCGCATACCTAAAAATATTACTCCAGTTGACATTGAAGGAGATCGTAAGGCAAAAAGTGAAAAGTTGATAGTAAACCAAAAAAATTTATTTACTCCTGATTTATATGATCCATTTTGCTGACAAGTGGTTGTAAAAGAAATATGTCTGTCAGTTGAAAATGCAAAGACATATCAACCTTATAACTGAAGTCCCTTCCTGTCAAATTTCGAATTCGCTACATCTCAAACAATCCTCAACATGGAACAAAAATGAAACATAAAGTCAATATTGTAATTTTGCCGTATGGAAGTCAAAGTTCAAGTTATTGTACAACATGATAGTTTTGAGTGAAACTCATTTGATGGCCAGATAAAAAAAAAAAAAAAATTTAAAATAGACGCTCCAAATGACTTAATGTCTTGTTAGGGTAATGTTGCATGAAAAGAGCTAAAGGTATCCATTCTAATATTTAAGGAAAATCCTGTAATTATCTAGGCCCGCATTTCTAACACTGGTATTTTTCGGCTTTTTTTTTTAATTTGGAAAAAAAAATTATGAAGGCCAGTAAATGTTAAAGGATGACTTGATTACAGCCACATTATGGAAAGATTATGTTATGTTATACAACCAAACTTGCATTATTTGGTAGGTTTGAAGTTTTGCATACAAATTTCATAATGTAGTACAGTAAAAATATTGAAAATGTATGATGTAAGACTTTATTCCACCAAATGTGAGTAATTACTCTTTAGTGAACAAACTTTCTGAAAGTAGAGGGAAAAGAGTCTAGTCACACATAACTATACATATATTTTCGCTAAATTACTTTTAAAATCACCGACTTCAATATTTTCTTGTTGATTTATTTACCTTATTTCACGAAATAGATTCTATATATATTTCTAACCCACATAATTAAGTTATTTGTAGCAGATGCTAATATGTTATTTCAAGATATAAAAAACTCTTGAGTTCTTTCACTTGAGAAGTAAGCCTTTCAGTTGAAAACAATTTTTTATTGTATAAGGAAAGTCTTTACACCAGACTTTCTGAAATTGTGAATGGTGACAAAGATTTATAGCACAATCGTTCATTTGTTTACTCACTCAAATTCTGTGAGTAGTGTTTTAGATTACTGTAAACTTTTGTGCAGAATTTGAAAACAATTATGCATTTTAATCTACATAATGCTTTGATTCCCAGTTTGCAACAAGATAATAATTTCGTGGTAGAAGCAAAAACTTATTATTTTACAATGAGTTAATTAAAACTAACTATTATAATTAATAGTTTGCTAAGTAATTGTCAAATAAAGAGAATCACTTTCTAATTTTCCTTAAGTGAAACGTAGTACAGTTTGTCATCTTATACAAAAATAAATCAGATGTCATTCAAGTATTTTTATTAGCCAGATATTTTCAAAATATTTTATGGTTTTCTTTTAAATTAGATTTGAAATTAATAAAACTACTGCTAAAGGATTTTGCATCAAGCTTCAAATCCAAGATAACCTAGCTCTATTTTCTAGGGTCTCCCAATTTTTTAATGAACTCAGATGGGCCCTCATAGAGATAAGGCCTGATATACCTCCGCTGGGGAAAATTGAAATCTATATTAATCCAATGGAGCACATTTTAATGTATCACGAGTGCTATTTTTATAATAGAAACTTTTGGTTTTGCAACTTACGAAAACAGTACTACTATTATCATATAAAATTTTTTAGCTTTTCAAATTTTTCCAAATATTTTTAAAATTCTAAAATACTTCTATTTGATTAATTTTCAACCAAATTCTATTAAAAGACAGTTTCTATTTTTATTTCTACAATTGCAAAATAAGTATTTGTGCTCATTTTAAGCACAAAATGTTTTTGATTACATCAATATTTCAATGCAATTTTAGTTGAAGTTTTTAAATTTCAGAAATAAAAGTGAAGTAAATTAAATTTAGCCTTATTTCTGAAAATCAAGCTCTGCACACGACGCCAACTATCAAACAGAAAACTTCGTAATAAGGTACTTGGCTGATGGTCATCTTACACTATAGTAATCCCAGGAGGGAAAATTTCTGGAAAAAACTTCATCTCACATACAATTTGTTGTCACAAATTGTATGTGAGGAGAAGTTTTTCAAAAAATAGACCATTAAAGTGCATGCATATTTTGATGATCTGAGCTTGATAGTCTATCTCTACATTCAAGTTTTGATGCTTGCAATTTATTTTCTGTACAAAACTTCATCAATTTATGCAAATAAGTTCTGGGAGCATCTGTTCTTTATAGACGGGGCCTAAAACGATTTCTTTTTCAACTATCTCTCTATGTTGAATCTGACTTTCACCACAGTAAGATCTTTATGTATGAATTCATTAAGAGATATTGATACCATTATCTTCGATACCATTTTGTAGAATAATACAGGTTCTGAAATTGTTTATTCTCACCTTTACCTGTGGGTTTTTCAACTTAAATGGCCTTGGTCGCTTTTAGTTCTGAAATCTGCCTTTTACTGCACCCTGGACAATCTTTTCTTTATCTTATTTACAAAAGTAGTCATGCTATTAATAGTTTCCTTTACACTATGTGTGGATGAACTTGAAGTCATTTTTAGTTCTAGTAGTAAAGGAGGTATTTTTATTTCTTCAGTTGGTTTACCTTGGGTTCCCTTATTTTGAATAGAAAACCCACCTGAGAGGTTATGTTGCATAAGTAATGGTTTTATAGATTCCAGTAATTTTTCATACATAAAACTAGGAATATAATTTCAGGAAGTAAGAACCATTCAACATTGCCTGAGTTACAAGGTAAGTAAGGTGCTCTAACAGTTTGCCGGGCATACATAGAAGCTCCGTTATGACACTATAACCGCAGTGCCATTCAGTGCACGGGTCGCATAACATTAAACTTACAGGAGTTGGTTCGTGGCTTGTCACGAAACTATCATTTCAAAGAGAAAGAAATGTCGTTCGTCCATCCACCATGTGCTGATGAGAATAATAGCCACTCAAGCCCTAGGTTCTGAACTTTTACTAAAAGTAGCTAAAATTTGAATTGCAATGCTATCTGTATTTGTGCATACCAAGACTATCAACCGATCCTTACAAATGCATTTCTCATTGACACTTTTTTTATTTATCTTTTCAATTTTAAGGACTTATCTGGAGGAAAACAAAATAAAAGATTAATTTCATATCTGTAGGATTTTAATTTACGTTTCTAGTATTTCACATTTCCGCTATTGATAACCGGGCTTATTTTATTTGAGATAACGTCACCAACAATCCTGTATTCATATTTATTACCGTTGTAATATTTGCATTGTTAAAAAAAATTTTTTTTCATCAGGATCGCTTCCAATTGACGCATTTGTCGATAGACTCATAGAATTTCAATACATATTTTACTTTTTGGAAAAATGGAATTCAATATATATTTACCTCGTTCAATGAAATAAATAAAGTCAATACATGTGATAATATAAAAATGAGTGTTTCATAAACCTAACATTAAAGTGCATTTCAAAACACTCTATCAACTAATAGGATATGAAAATTTATATTTCAAGTCTAGTTGATTTTCATAATTTTGCATTTCTGATTTCAGAGAGAAAGTTTGGATATAGTGATTTATATACTATATTTTTCTTAATTTCATTTCATCTGTACCAATTGTTACAGAACAATTTTTTGTACTTATTAATTTGTAACAGCAATCCTACGAGCAAAATAATTTTTGACAAATATTGATATAATAAATTGCTTATATATATAGATCACATACCTAAACTTGAAACTATACAGCAAGAGTAGTGGTGGCAATAAAAGGAACTGCTAAGATATTTTGGTATATCGCGCAAGCTAATTTTGCGATCCGCATACATAAAAATATACAAGGTAGGGGGCGATAAATTGCTTTTTTTTTAAATTCACGCTGCGGCAGTGGTGTTGGTCGAAAAGAAGAAATTTATAATGACCAACTGGTTCGTATTCATCTACTGTTCAGTAGCTAAATTGCAGTAGACACATGAGGAGTGCTCATTTAGTGATGAGATTTCTCAATTATTGCAGTACAGCTTGCTTTTTGTTTGCGATTTGCAGCTTCCCCTCCCCATGCAGACATAATCATGGTTGGCAATATATTGTAAATTGGGTAAATGCATTACAAAAACAAGGGATCTCATTTATACGAAAGGGGTCTGAGAAAAAGAGTTACGACACCACAAAATGTCGAACAAGTTAAAGCAGTCTTGTAATCTCAGAAACAAGCATTTGCTTTTAGTATTTCAAGACGTTTTCTCCACCGGATTCTTCACAATGAATTTTCACCAGCGTAAAGTGTGCGTGAAGACATGGCTGAAAGCATACCTCGTGATGCAAATGTGTTTATCTTGTTGAGGCACATTTTATGCTCAGTTGGTATTTTAACAAACAGAACATGCAATACCCGAGTGAAAAGAACCCCAGAGAAATTCACCAGACCTCAGCACTCGGACCACATTAGTGTTCGGTGCGCCATCACTGACTCTTACTTTTTCCATAAAAATCGTCGTGCCATAACTGTGAAATTGTCGTTACTTAACTATGCTGTAAGTTTTTCCAGCAGCTTTCAATGCAGTGCAACAATAGAATACCTGGTTTCAACGAGACGGCGTCACCAGTGGTGTTGTCAAGCCGGAACGTCGTTCCGGTACTTCCTTTTTGGACAAGAATGGGTTCCGGAACTAAAGATGATTTCTGATAACAAGAATTGGCTGACGTATTGAAAAAAAATTAAAAAGAATTTCTGATTTTTTTTTTTTCTAATTTTTATATGTATTATTATAAACAAGGGTTTGAACCGAACCAATACGATGTAATAATACGATTAATAAGTACTAATGTTAGCAAAATATTCTATGCACGCTACCTAAGTCAAGGTGTCGATTAAAAAGTGTTAGGCAGGCCGCACATTGAGGCAGCATGCCTCCAACGCGCACCTATCGCTTCCTATATAGATGATTATGTAAAAACTTGGTTAAGGCCTCATCATTCAGCGGATGACAACAAAACAAGGAAAATTCAATCACAAGATCCTGAACATAATCCTATTTGGTATATTTTATAAAAACCATTAGTGTCATGTATTGTTAAAAATATTTATGCAATATTGTTTATCTACTATGCGTATTTTATAATTTGTTAACTAATTTTTATTTAAAGTTCCTATTATTGTAATAAACACACACACACACATATATATATATATATATACACACAAAATGGGTTTCGTAATGATTTTCGTTTCCTTTCTTTTTTATGCTATATACAGGGCTGATTCTGGCGACAGGCGAAAATCACTCCCCCCCCCCCGTCGTTAAATATGGGCCATGAGACCGCCTACCCGATCGGCCCTGTCTATATAATTATATATACGCGTTCCGTTAAAAAAAAATTAGCACAACACCACTGGGCGTCACTGCACACACAGCAAGCATTACCATGAATCTTTTGAGACAACGTTTCTTCGGATGAGGGATCTCAACTGCTCGCTCACCGGACTAGGCAAAATGTAATTTTTTTTTAGGGTGGTGGAGGGTTACCTGAAGACGACGGTATATTGGAAAGTTCAAACACACTGGAAGAAATACAGAACAATATTGAAAGAATACCAACAGACACATTTGAAAGAGTGCACAAGAATTTCAGAATATGACTACAGTAGTGAGTGGATTATGAATTGAAGCATTTGTTTACATACTGCATAAAACCCTATAAATTAAAACTACCATTACGATCCAATATGAGAAAAATAAAAGTTTAAATATTCATTTTTTTTTTTTTTTTTTAATTTCATTCCTATCTCTATCGAAAGTGATCGCAAGACAAAGTTAAAAATATCTCGTGACCTAAAAAAGCCTGCCCACACCCTTGTGCAAGATCTACAATTCCACATGGAATATAAGCTATAATTCCACTATCAACGGTAATGCAACTCTATCAATAAAAATGCTGCATTTTTTCACGCGCTTTTATTAATTGTCCTATTATATAACCAGTTTTATTTTACCCTTAATAAAGTTTGTTTCTTAATATTATATTATATAGTTCGAATAATCTTAAAAGTTTTTATAGTAATCATAAAATATTTAATTTAAATTTGTATGTTGATTTGTCTTTTTATTATTATTCTTTTTAAATAAGAGTAATTTTTTTTGCATACGCTGGTTACAACTTTAAGATACATTTAAAAAATCAGAAAAACATTCAATTATAGATTATAACAAATAAATATAAACATCAATATTGATTAAAAATTCGCTAATATATTAGGAAATTTTTATTTCATACCTAGAAAGCGATATTTCCTGTTTGATAATAGAAGTAGGAAATTGTTTATCTTTTGTCATTAGAAACATTTAAATTAATAATTTAAAAAAAAATCCAAAAGCAACCAGTGGTTAAACAGTTTGAAAATAGTCTTTCAGTTAAAATATGTGTATGTGATCATATTTAAAATTAAAATGTCTCTTTAGGCAATACATAGCACATCATAATATATATTTAATAAATCTAAGAGATTTCATTAAATGAATATGTTACGACTCTTATATAATTAGAAACTTGATCTTGTAATTTAAGTATCGTGTAAACTTTTATTCCTTAAAAATATTTTCAAGATGTTTAAAACCAAATTTTTCTTTGCTTATTTTATTTAATGAATTGATACAGTTTTATGTAATTATTTCAACAGTTATTATAAGACAATATATTAAAATTTTTTTAAAGTTCTTCAAAAGTGTGCACTCGACTTTTCTATCAAGTTAATGACAAGCGACCAATTTTTTTTAAAGCAACATATAAAAAAAAAATTTTTTTTTGCTATACCATTTTTCATAATTAATTGTGATTATTTTTTTATAATGTAAAAATGATAGCTGCAATTCTTTTGAATGCATATAAGTTATGGAAATAATGTGATACTTTTTATTCTTGTATCAGAAATTTCTAATAAATTTAATGCGCATCTATTTTCTTATAAAGTAATTTTGGTTAAATAGTGCTTTAAGTCCCCTACTTCGCCAACTCACGAATTTGAAGCGCTTTTTGGCTCATGCTCATTAAATTACTCTTTTGTTTTAGCCTTTTCATTGGTCGCTAATTAAGTTTCACTTTGAAATAGGTGTAGAATTTTCGCCATGGCATCGGAGATTTTTAAAACATGGCAAGTAGGGGACCAAAAGCACATTTTCACCGTAATTTTAAATAAATAAAACTCAATGTCTTTGATGAACTTCCTAAAATTGTTGTGAAACAAAAATAAAACAAAACCAAGTATTTTAACAAAAATGAAAAAATATATTTTTTCTTTTCCTTCCTCTATAAATTCCACACCAAAGAAGGAATATTTTATTTAGAATACATGAAATAATACCACCAAAATACATTTTCTGATTCTCTACGTATTTAAATAGCCATATGAATTTGAAAAACAAAATGAATTATTGTCAAACATCCTTAAATATACATAGATATCCTTAAATAAATCCAGTAAGAATGTTAGGCAATATATATTGGCATGTTTGAAGACAAGTAGTATTCAAAGTTTTTCGTAAGTATACTATGAATCACATAAAAAAATTATTTTATATATGTCTTTAAATTATATTTGAACCCAACAGGTCAATGAATAAAACTACATATACAATAAAAACAAAAATATCATTATTTGTCACATCATTTGCATCTTTAAATGTGTCAAGTATTTATATAACATTTTAGAGTCATAAATAATGCAACAAAATACTTTTCATCTTTAGCACAACACATTGTGTATTATTTAAGATTTCGTTATGTAGTCTTAAATTAAGTATTTCATTTCCCAATACAAATACATACAAACGAGGCTTCAAGGACTTGATTTTAAAAAATAATAACTTCGGAAAAAAAAAACCTGAACTTTCTTATTATACAAAAAAATTATAAATACATATGGAGTTTCTGATTTAGATTCAAAAATAAATTTACAAAAATATTCATATCCAAATTATGTGACAAAATAAATTTTCTTAATTTTTATTAAAATAAAAAAATTAGCAAAATATTTAGATTTTTTTTATTGGAAGTTGAAAAATTCATTTTAAGTTAGAATCATTATAATACAGTCCCATTTTAGCTATTAAATTGTAACTCAGGCATTATATAGCATATTTCAAAATAAATGAAATATATATTGTAAAATTTTGAATTATGTTTTAGAGACAGATAATGAGTCAGACACCTCAAATCAATTAAAGAGATGAAAATCAATCATCAATGAAATTGTGCAAATATATTTTTTTGGGAACACTTTGTCTAGAAAACTTTTGACACCCTTTTATTCATTCTAAAAAACCATTTCAACTAAATAATCTGATAATAATAATAATTTAAAAAATTACTGCCTAATTGTCTGCATGAAAAAGATTATTAATAGTCATTAAAAATATCTTTCAACTCATATGTATATACATTTTTAAAAAAAACATTAATTTATCGTTTATATATATGTTAAATTAAATCACACAGCAATATTAGTATAATTTACATTTTTAGAAACATTTTATGTATTACATTTGAAAAAACAAAAATAAGCAGGTACATATATATTAGTACCAGATAAAATAAAAAAATTTTTAAGGTCATTAACACACAGTAATACATTATTATTGTACTGAATTACATACAAAAGTATCAAATTTATACATTTTAAGAGAAAAAAATTTGTGTATTAAAATAGAATTTATTAGAGTCGATCATTTTATAATGCTAGTAGAAAACGCACAACTATTTTTATGTAAACTTTTATCAGTTTCTTTATATATATATATGAAACTCATTTTAATCTATATATACATATTTACACATGTTTAACGAAAAATTTAGACATTGCTTTTATCAACTAAGTATCACTGGAATATAAGTTAACATATATATATTTGAAATCATGTAGTTTTTTTTCAGTTAATTTACAGTGGAAACAAGGGGTAAATATAAAAGAAGTAGAAAACATTTTAGTATTTTCAGACCTGATCATTTCCAATAATATATATTCATTTATTATATATGTTACAGTATTGTACAAAAATGGGAAATAATTTAGTTTAAAGAGTTTAATTTTCTTATAATTTTTGATGATTAAATTGAAAACAAGATGGAAAAAAAAAATTAATAAAATTTGTAGATAACCCAGAAAAAAATATTAAGTAAGAAGAGAATCAATATTACTATCTTAAAATTAACAATTAGAATAGAGCATTCATTATTTTAACACAACATTGGAAGTTTAGTATTATAAGGCAATAATCTATAATAAAACTAAAAATGAATTGATAAGTAAACTAAATTCATTTTTTTGCTAATGAAGCACATAAAAAAGCATTATAATCTAAATTTGCACATAAAATATTTAATACATTAACATCAAAAGCATTTTTTGAATAAATTGACTTAATTTGAACATTTTAGATGTATTGAATCATTAAAAAGGTCTTATTTATGAAAAGTTTAGTAAATCTAGGAACTGGTACATCAATGAAGATTTCTACTGTAATCAGCTGGTATGTTTATTGGCATTGACAACATAAGTTCAAAAACCATCTAAATATAGGTACAACAACCACAAGCCATCCTGGGTGAATAGCTGAAAGGAATCGCAACATGCCAATTTTGATGAAAATTTGAAAAAATAAAAGAAAAAATTATAAATTACTGTTAAAAAACAAAAGTAAAGTATACTATTCAAGAAATTATATTAATATAATTTTGTATATTAATTTTTAGGTTTAAAGATTTTAATGCCTTTTTTCTACACTTGTGTGCAAACTTATCTTTATTCGGTAAATTTGTTAATAAATTTCATGAACTAGAAAACAGTGAAATCAAGTATGTTTAAAGACATTTATATTCAAAATTAACTAAGACTTTTACATGAAATTTGCTTTACAAATTTAATTATAAATATGAGAGCAAAAATGAATTTTTTCAATAAATTTAATACAGCTGTTAATTTTTAAAAGGGTAACAAATCATTTCAATGAATAGACTTTTTCAATATTATCTTGTTGTTTGGAAAAAAAAAAAACAATATTTTTGCTGAAGGTTACTATAAAAAAATTTAGGGTAACAAATCTTGTAAGCGAGATATTTTACAAATAGCATCAGGAAAGTTTTCCAGATGATTGGTGTCATCAGGTGTAGGATTTTCGGTAACAAATGATGTTTGAAGTTTGGAAAACAATGTGTTAGTCCTTATGGGTTTACAGTAGTACTTATAAATACAATGAGTTTTTTCCAGTATTTCAATTAACTCTAATGTTTGCACAGGTTGCATTACAAGTGCAAATTTTTCACAAACATCATTTACAGAAACAGAAGGGAAGCTTATAATGTGACTTAATACAGTATTCAATAAATCAAAGAAAACAGTGCGGTTCAATGTTCCATCAGGGTTTCGCCAGGTTCTTGGAATGAAATATACTTTTTTACATTTGTTGTACGCTAAAAATGAACTACTGTGATTGCATGCAGATTCATCTTTTTCATTATTTTTACTTTCAACAGTACAAATATCGCAATCATTTTGTGGAATGTTCGCTTGTAGCATGCAGGATTCTAAAAGCCAAGATTTTGAAAAGTTAGTGCAAACATAAGTGAAACATGTTACACCAACACGCACAATAAGAAATGCCTCCCGAAGTAGACGTAAATGTTCAAACAAGGATAGTTCACCAGAAAGTGAATTATACTCCTTCCAGAGACTACTTTCTGATACTCCTGCCACTTCAGCAATATATATGAGACTAAATATTGCTTTTGCATCTAATAAAGTTTGAGGTGTATATTGTGCATAGATTGGGGTAATTGAGCTTCCATAGATTTGAGATTGAATTGAATCAGCGGGTATATAAAGGAGTAACATTTTTGATATTTCGGAAACACAATCCTCACTTAAACTCATTTTATCTTTGATAGCAAAGTCAGATACAACTGTCTTTTGTTGAGAACTTATTTCTTTTATGATATTTTGTGGATTGAGAGGTAATTCTACATTTGGTTCAGATTTCAGATTACAAAATAAACGACATGAATTCAAAACAATGTAATCCTGAGAATGCTGAGTTTTTTCAATAGGTGGTTGTGACATTTCTTGTCTTAGCAAGTATAAAGCATATCTTGATGCATTAGTAGATTTTACCAGAGAACTGTTAAGATTAGAAGAATCATCATCAGATATTTGATCGTCCTGTCTAGTCTCAACAGCGCTTGAGACTGATTTTTCCTTACTAGAATGAGCAGAATTTGTTTCACTGTCTAATATTTTTGATAATTCAATAGATTCTTGACTGCTTAAAGTGTGACTGATGCGTTCAACAATACTGGAGCGGGCTTCTTGGCTTAAAGAAGAATCAAACAAAATTATTTGTTCAGGTATTTCAGTGCGAATTACTAACTGTTTGACTGCAGTAAGAGAAAGAACTGCAGCTGCATAACCAGCTGGTACATCACCTTTCAATTCAATACCAAATTCATTGTTATGGGAAGATAATTTTCCTAACAATGTATGAGCTTCATTAAAAATTTTAACTGGAAATTTTGTTAACAATGCATTTTCATAAATTATAGAGAATTTATAAGGAGAAAGAGATTTAGAAGCTTTAATATCTGTTTTGTAATGTGATTTCTTAATGGCAATAACTTTATTGCGTCGGAGATGCCCAATAACTGACTGAAGCAATGTTTGAGGATAAGTTTTATATAAATAAAGTAATAAATACTTCCACCGGGTATCATCATTTGACAGTGCCATTGCTGAACGGATAAGAATATCGAGTACAAAAGATTTAACGTCATTATGAGATTTTGGATCCTTATGTATTTGTTTAGGGCATAAAATATCCCGTGAGTAAATAACAGCAAAATTTTTATTAAATTCCTCTAAACTATTTGGCAGATTTATATCCTTACATCTAAAAGCTGCTGGTAAAGTAAATTTTTTCAAAAGCTTATCCAATACTTTAGTAAACATGTCTTTCCAAACTTCAAGCTGAGATTTTGGAGGTTTTGGCTTATTGAATTCCTGTACTAAATCATAATCTTGTTTGGCTTCACTTAAGAAAATGGCTACATTGCTTACAGTAGTAGGATTTAACATCATGTATCTCAGTCTTCGTTGGCAAGCACGAGAACTTTTGCTCTCTGATAAGCCAGGAAGATGATCATGCAAGAGATCTCTTATAACAGTAAAGGGAACAACAAGGTTTTTAGAATACAAGGGATCCAAAAAGGAAGATGCAACTTTACAAAGCAAAAGAAAGCTATCTTCTTGTGGTAACCACTCACAACGGGATTTTTTAAGTTTCTTCATAGCTGCCTTGTCAATTTCATCATAATAAGGGGACCGTTTTTTAAAGCATCTATTTTTTAATGTTCTATATTTCACCTTTTGTCGTCTTGATGATTGGTAAATTACAGATTTAACCTTTGGTTGTTTTGATGGAAGAGGTTTACTGGGAGATTTATCTTTTGGAAGAGATAGAGAAACTTTAGTCAATCGTTGTAGTCTTGATCTATTTTCAGGTTTCAAAGTATCTTTATTTTTTAATAAATTTTGAATGGTGAATTTTTGAGAAACAGGCTTGGAATCACTTTTTGAAGTTATAACACTTGATTTAGTCATAGTAGATGCTAACCAATTGCGTTTTATGTGCAAGAATAATGATGAATCATAACCAGCTGCTCCAAGTCCATCACCAGGAATATCACCAGAGTCAATAACTTCGTCAAAGTTTTTATTCTCAACACATTTTTTCAATTCTGGTTTGTAAGCAGCTTCAGAAATTTCAATAGTTTTTCCAATAGCAGAATTATATTTTCCCAAAAGAGTTTGGTAACTAATACTTTCTAATTCTAACCAGTAATTTTCCACATCTTGAGATGTTTTAAATATAAAATGCTTAATTTCATAGTCTATATTTTTCTGTATGTGAATATATCCAGGAGACGAAGTAGTTGTGTCTTTTAATGATGCATGTCTGTGTACATATAAAAATACTTGATCTTTCTGTTTTCCTATTTGAGGGCCAAGTGAAACTAAACCTAGATAACAAAGATTTTTAAGCACATCAAAAGTTGAAAATAAATATTTACGCTTATGAAGTAAAGCATTACGTAACTCTATAGGCAAATATTTTATAAGACAATGCTGCTTTTCTTCATCATTTAAGTATGTTTCCAAGTTAGGAATATCATTTCTGATCGCAACAAGCTTTACAAACAAAGAAAGAGGAAGCCGTGAATATATATCTCCAAGAAAACACCATCCTTCTCTACTTTTATCTGGGTATTCTGGAAGAGGTGGCACAAATCTTTTCCATGACATTTCATTTTTATAAACGGGTTGCTCTCCATCAATAACAGCACATCCTTTATGCTCATAAACAAGATAAAATAAAAATTGATGCAGCAATTTTGCTTTCACAAACTTTGGCGTATTAGTAGATAAGAAAGTTTGATTAGAACTTTTTGATTGTAACTTTTCTTCCTCACAAACATTTTCTTTTTCTGATGATTCCACACTTTTTGTAGAAATGTCACTTTTCTTATTTTTATCCTTATTTACACTGAAATATTTGAATTTTGCCTGTTCAATAGCAACTTGTATACGTTGATCAGTGGGTTCTAATGAATTATCACTGATGAACTCAATGCTAGCCTTTTTGTCATCCAATTTTAGAACTGCTTTGAAAATTTTTATTTTATTTGCATTTGCCAAGCTATGAACTAGGCGAGCAGTAGATCTTTTATCAAGTTTATACTCTTCTTCTTTTTCTCGTTCACGTAATACTTTCTGCAACTCGCCAATTGTAGTGAATTTTACTTCTTTCAAATAATCAAGGATCATAGCTGAACGTTTTAGCTTTCTATAAGTTAACTGGGGAGAAGCACTTGAATAAGGGCAAGGGATAGGTGGTTTCTCCGAAAGACTGATAACTTTTGGGGATCTACCACTAAAATGTTCTGAGTTATGAAGCTCTAATACTTGAGACACAATATTTTGGAAATCTGACTCAGAAGATTTAACTGTTTCTTGATTTTCTGGTGCCACCTTCTCAGCAGAAATTTCCATATTTTCATCATTGAATCTCACCTTCTTTGGAGTACTTTCATCTGCGTTCATTTTTCGTTTAAGGGAACCTTTGCTAAGAGATAAAGCTTCAGTATTTGATAATTCATGTTCTTTTACAATAGAATAAACTTCATTTTCTTTTTCAAACACTTTAGCAATATACTTTGTCACTTTCTGCCTTCCTCTGTCTACGAGCATACTAATTATGAATTTTTTCCTTATTAAAACACGTAATAAATTTCGTATATCCAGCCTTGGAAGAGTCATAGCTTGTCCTAAGTCTGAAGATGATATACCTTCAGGACCAGCCTCTTTAATAAGATTAAATGCTTGATGTAAAAATGGTAAACCATGATAAACTTTTGAATAATCAAAATGAACTGAAGAATTATAAACAGCTTCAGATTCTTTTTCGTGTTCATGTTCTTCATTGTCATCCTCATAATGTTTAAGGAGTTGCACAACTTTAAGAGTTTTCTCAACTCCACCTAAAGTGTGACTATCCTTATAATTTGCTTCTGGGTAAAATTCACTATAAGGTACATTTGAAATAAGTATCCACTTTTGAAATGGACGATAAAATAATTTCTTGAACGTGCTCTCTTTAAGACCTAATTCTTGTCGAGCTACTGCACAAGTTTCACGATTATGAGGTTTATCTTTTAATAAGTCACATAATGCTTTCATCAGAAGATCCATTTTTGTTTTACGCTGAACATAAAACCGAGTTAAATGTAGTAGACAACCATTGGATGTTGTACCTTTTTTGTTCTTGAGATAATGGATCTGCTTTGTTATCAAGCCTTTATCAGAGAGTTTCTTTCGATAATAATGAAGTTGTTTACAAAATGAAGTCTGCAATGCTAGTAAGCCATCATCACCTTGAGTTACTTCACCTATATAACGAGAACGGCCAATTCGTTCAAGGAGACAGTATGCTTCTATAGTTAAATTAATAAGAGGATTTGTCTCAGTACCGATAAGTGCTATAAGCCTAGCCTTTGGAGAAGCAACTAAAACAAGACTATCACCCCATTTTTCAAATACCTGATTCAATGACATAAGCAAATTATTATCATTCCGGATCTCACCTGTTATACATTTCCTTGTTTCATATGTAGAGCAAGAACCTCTGATTTCACCATCAGTAATAGGTACAACTGGAAAATAGGGATCTTTAATTTTTTCTAAGGGCTCAATTACAATACCAAGTTCACCATCAATATGATCGTATCTGTTATAAGGTGGCACAAATTCTCGAGGTGTGGGTAACTCATATATTTCTATATGTTTATAAAGAGCAATGCATTCCCAAAGAAAGATTTTAGAATTATCATCCAATGCAATAGGAAAGTTTGGGCGATCTTCTAAACGTTTCCAGAACATAGTCAATGTGATACCATCCAGTCCTTCAAGAGCCACCTCATCCACTAAGCTTGACATAAAATCTAATGGATTATCCATTTTGGTTTTTTTCTTTATAAACCAGTTGTCATACCATTGATGGCTATGATGCAATACCTAAAAATAAAAATATTATAGAATAAAAAATTCAATTAAGATTTTCATGTTAAAGCACATTCCTTAACTTAATAACCAAGATTATAATTTTTAAGTTCCAAATTTGAATTTGTTATTAATTTAATTTGATATCGTGAATTTTTAAGAATAGTATAATTGATTCAAATTATTAAATTTAAAAATTTGATTGGAAAACAAAATTTTTTTGTATTTGTGTGTTGTAGGTGAGTAGCATGGAAGAACAAAAAAAATTGTTTTATTTCATGAAGATTGCTTGCACATAAATCAATGTCTATATCATGTGAGAGGACATTGGCATCTCTTTTTCTGAATTACACCTCCAGTTACTATTCCCTAGTTAATAGTGATTATGCCTGGGGGTGTCTCCAGTTGAGATTTCAAAGTTGGTGGTGGCCAAGATGATGGTTGTTTCCAGTTGAGACATCCTAGTTGATGACAGCTTTGATTCATCCACTCATAGTGGTAAGAGGTAGCCTTTGTATGGATAAATAAATCATGGCAGAAAAATATGCTAATCTTAAGTAATCATTACAAAACACCAAGTACATCTCAAAATATTTTGCTTTATGTCTGTAAGGAGGATAACAAGGACTGGCATCTTTTCACATCTCCAGTTATGCTCATATAAAATATGTACATAAAAATTAAACAGGACGAAAACCCTTAATGAGACCTATCATAATACTGCAGCAAATAGGTGGACTTAAAAGAGATTGTTCAACAGTTCAATTCTCAAGCTTCTTGAATCTAACTGGGTCACTAGTTACAATAGAGAAGCTAGGAGTGATGGAACTTTGCAATATCACATCTGAACAGACTTAATGTTAAAAAGGAAATGTCAGAAGATGCAAGAAAGAAACTTATTATACAAAGGCAAATTGAGCTTCAAAAGGGCAGTTTTCCATTTTTTAAAGCAGCAGGTAAACATCAAAGACCTAATATAAAGACTTCACCCTCCAAAGAATCAAAGATGTCCAGAGGCAAAGGTTTGTAATTTTCTGAAACTATCAATACTAAAAAGAATGATAATTATAAAAGCTACCTTTCTAAATGAAAGTATAACACAGGATAAGCTTAAAAATAGTTTATGGATCAACCTCACTTGTAGAGATAAGCATATAGAAAAAAGATTTAATAAGCTACCTCAAAAGGTTTAACTTTACAAAATAGGGCAATAATCTACTGATATGGTAACAAACAATACTGTGACTGGCTTGTTATTAACTTAAAGGACACTAAATTGAGCAAAAATACTATTAAACCTTTGTGGCACACTACCCTTTGAAGCTAAGATATTAAAAAAAAATTGTAGGCTAAATTGATTATTTAGGCCTAAAAGAGTATACACTAGAAAGTTTGCAAAAATTGCCTTGATTTTATGGGTGTTCCATCACATGGAAAACTGCACTGCAAGAGTGCACCATGAGGAAGCTTACTACTTTACAACCCCCTCCTCCCTCAAAAAAATTTTAAAAATTATTTTCTTTGATGTACAAGAGCTTAATAAATCTTGATTACATGTGGTTTTTATATATAAAATATTAACAGATTCCTCTTTTTTTCAATATTATCTTAAAATATCTCATCCTTTTGAAAAAAAGAACAATCGCACATTGCATATTTGCACGAAAATCTTAAAGCATTTTTATTGCTCAGGAAAAGCAAAGACCTCTTCATGCCATTCATATGCAATTAACAAGTTAAAAAAAAATAACTAGAAATTAAAACCATATTTGCATAAAAAGTAAATTAAAACTATATAAATTCAAAAATAACATCTCTATAACACTATAAAATAAACAGCAGTGAAATGGAAAATAAAGAGCACAAAAATCATGCATCTCTAATTAGAGATGATTTAAACTGAGAAAATCCTTAATTCCTCTGAAGCTTCCCAATTCAAGAGGCCTGAAAGGGCATAGATACATTTCCCACACAAACAACACTTCCCTGTATATTCCACAGAATTAGCTCATTCCTCCTTGAAAAAGAGAAAACATGAGAATAGCTATTTCTCTTGTGCGTTCTGATGCATTATAGGAAAAGTAGTGTTTTAGATATGCAGTGTTCTAGGGGATTAAACACTTTGTTTTAGTAAGTTAAGTTTTGGTGTTCCAACCACCTAGAACACTTAAACAAAAGCGTTAAAATATTTCCCATTCTAGAACTTTAAAACTTAAAGCTATGTTTAGAAAAGAAAACTAACATTAGGGATATCCAGAAACTTCTAAGATTAAAGGCACTTAACACAAGCTTAATTGAAAATTGGAGAGAGCTTGAACAGAAAATGGAACCTAAAGTTCAAACAATTGTTACCCATATTGAAAATTCATACAAAGCTGTAAAAAAGGTTTTTTTTAAGGCACTTAACAGGATTAACCAAGTCTTTTATGTAATGTTTGATCTTAACCAAAGAATAGTCACTTTGGAAATAACTCTTCAAGCAATGACTTTGGACACCTCAATGAAATGAGTGGAAAGTTTCTCTCTGTTTACCTGCCAGTGTACATCTCAATTGATTTGCGTCACTGCAGGGTCTGCACTTTTGTACACTAAACTTGCATTGGGACAAAAAGGTTTGATCAAACAGCAATAGATTGTGCAGGGTTTCATAAGAGGTGTACACAATCAGAGATAAGATTGTTACTAGCAATCACTCTTTTCTTCAATCCTGTAAGAAATTGTTTTAAACCCTTACTCTTTGGAAATTAAGTTCTAGAGATCGATTTTACAATCAGGAATAAACAGTTAAAAGGGGATACCTATAAGCAGCTCACTAGCATAACTCAGCAGAACCTCCTTCATTTAATAACTTTTAGCTTTAATAACATATGTTGGAAATAAATAAACCTTATTTGCAGCAGAACAGATGCAACTCACATCACATTGCGTGGGATTGGCGCAGCCCGTCCTTTTTGGAGCTTGCACCATAAAACCCAACCAACATTGAGCAGAGCAGCACAAATTTAAATAAGGGAAAAGAACTTCTCAATTATCTGATAAAACATATATATTTTATTTTTATAAAAGGGGGAAAAACACAACATCAACAATAGAAATAAAATGACGTTATTGATATTACTGATGATAATCAGGTTACTTCAGGTTTAACATAAAACTGGCAGATTTTAAATACTTCTTGATTTGATCAATAGGTTAATTCCCAGTGAACGGTACGCTCCTTGTACGGTATGCATATATACAATGGTACGCATATATACAATTAATAATAAATTGTATATAATATTGTATAAAATTATATTATTTGTATAAAATAATTTAATTTTATATTATATAATTATATTAATTGTATATTGTATAATTATTTTAATTGTATAAAAATAGCGTACCGTACACTGGGATACAGCCAGATCAATATATGGGTTTGACATTAAGGGCTTTGAACTGGATTCAATTATAGAAATTCAAGAAAGATGAACTAACTCTTTTAGAAATAACATCAGTTATCAAGTATATCAAGAAAAAAATTACAAATGATATTGACCTAGTTGCAGAACAAGAGCAACATGCTATTTTCAGTTTATATTGTATTTCACCATATATTGTGACAATTATAGACTAAAGGTTGTTAGTTTAAAAGAATAGTTCCTTGGTGGACTTAGGTCCATTCTAAGAAAAAATTTGACGTAAACAACATGAGCATGAGATAAATAATGTACCATGCTCACACATTAAAAGTATTAAGTATCCCAAAAGAACATTTTGATAAGCTTTCTACCAGGAACTTAAGGGGAACCAGATATTTTTCAGTAATTGAATATTCTTACAAGAAATGAGAACTGTAGACTTTCACATTTTAAACTCACAAATGAATCAATAAGGGGGAAAAAATCTCATTAAAATGTTTCAATTATACTTCTCAGGGTCTACTATAATCAGTTCCTTTGAATAGGACAATTATGGGATATAGTGCACAAATATAGGGCAAAAGGGATGATTGGTCTTTATTATATTTCTGTAGTAAATAATTACGATGAAACATTCAAAATATCTCTCGTTTGCAAAGTTGAATTTCAAGCGCGATAGGTATTTGGCAACTGGATATTTGCATAAGTGACATAATTTAGGTTAGCGAAATGACTGTGCAACGCTTGGCGCGAAAATTGCAAATCGCGCCAAACCCCTACAGTTACTTAATGATTTATCATTTGATTATATGAAAACGATTTCACCAAAAATTCTTTCTCATCAATTTGTGAGGTATTCGAATTCAAAACAGTAAAATTGCACTTTGGGTGACCAGCATTTCAATGTCGATATTTGGATCCACGCGTACACACGTATAAGAATATCCCCTAACTATATATTAAAAAAAAAAAAAAAAAAAAAAATTTATACATAATGTAACAAAGGATAAACGAAAAAAACACTTCTGGTTGTATCCTGAAGTGTAGTAAAGCTAAAAAATGCAATATTACTAATAAAATTCTTAAAATGATGTCATTTAACAACAAGTTAGTAAAATATCAAAATCCAAAACATAGTGAAAAATTTTAATTATAACGATATGAAAACAGTACCTCTTAAATTAAAATAAAATGTTGAGCACGAACTAAGGAATTAAAATCAATCCAAACAATCAAAAACATGGTGAATATTTATAAATTACACAGTACTAGATTTTTTTTTCTATTGGCTCGTTTGCTAAATTTTCAGTGCTGCCACTTAAGTATTTTGAAGACTGACAGTTAAATATTTTGAAAAACTTTTATTGAAAAATAAATAAATAAAACAGGTGCACTAACAAAACAATTGGTGAAAATTCTACTCTGTCAGTTGCTTGTTAAAAATTAATAAAATTATCAAATATTGACGGAAATAGAATGTAACCTATCATCAATAATTTTCCAATTATTTTAACCTGGCTAAGCTTCACTGTTGCAAATAGAAATTTTTTTCGAGCGATGAAAGTTCACAAAATTAAGGAACATATTTTCAATGAATTGTGAATTTAATTTGATTTAATAAAATACTCTAACTCGTGTTATTTTATCACTCCATTGATATAAAAGTTTGAATAAAAAAGCCAGTCACGTCTACTGATTAAACTCAAAATTCAGAGTATATAAGTTCTGAGAGCATTTAAAACAATGTATAGTACTGCAAATAATTAATTATGCAGCTTTTTTATTTAAATAAACCAATTTAATATGAATCTCGCCCATTACATCCCTGAATATTAATCTGCTGCTTATAATAACAAGAAAAAAAAATGAAGGAACAAATCAATATCAATGCCTATTTATATCGATATAAGCTTGTGTTGTGAGCGGCCGTGTCATCATTTTAGAAGTACATTAAAACCGAATTTATGAAAGCAGTCTGTCGTGTGAACAGACTGTCGAGAACTGAGATTGAAATCAGTGCTCGGCATTTACCTTCGAATTTGTTTTGTAATTCTTTGTTTCAATGGAAATGCCGTAGATATCTTTTTATTTTATAACATATTTAAATAAGTGTTTTGATCGCGAAATTTTAATCTAGTTTATATTTATTTTTCTTTGCTTTAAAAATTTTCTAAAAATGAAGTTAATGCAGTGTGCTTCAAAATGGGTGTTCAGAGCAATAATTGTTTTCGTTTGTTTTTTTATCATTGTCATTGCTCATGGGCATAGTCATGATGAAGTACATTCTCATGATCATTATCACGATGAAAAACCATCTTTTAAATATTCTCAACAAGCAAACGAACAGTACATGAAATCCACTGCTCAAGTTAAATCTAAAAGCCGGGACACATTGACGTTATGGATCGAAGCGATTGGTTCGACACTTTTAATAAGCGCAGCACCTTTCATTATTTTGTTTTTCATTCCTATAGACAATCGTGGAAAACAGCAAGATTTATTGAAAGTACTGTTGAGTTTCGCATCTGGTGGATTATTGGGGGATGCTTTCTTGCATCTCATTCCTCATGCTCTGTTGGCTCATTCCCCATCTGATGAAGGTTCCCATTCTCATTCTCATACACATTCTCATTCGAGTGCACATGATTCATCTGAAACAGATGTGCATGGACACGATCTCAGTGTAGGACTGGGAGTATTGGCAGGCATAGTTGTGTTCCTTATGGTAGAAAAATTTGTTAGAATTATTAAAGGTGGTCATGGTCATTCTCATGGATCTAAAGAGATTCTTAAAGATGAAACTGTAAAGACCATTGATAAGAATTCTGCGCAAAAAGAAAAGAAAGATGATTCAGGTAAAGGAGATTCTGAAGTTGAAAAGAAATGTGATAAACCAGAAACAACTGATACTACTCAATTAAAGAAAGCTGATGGTATGATTTTGAATGTTAATATTTTATATTATACGTTTTATTTCAGGTATTTTTCTTTTTTGCAGTGCAAATCTTGTTTTGAATTAAATCTATTTTGAGTTCTGAATTTTTTGTAAATTATTTTTTTTGGTAAAGGATAAAATCATTAAGTTTAAATCCCTAGTCATTGAGTTGGAATCACTAAATTAAAAATGAGATTAAATAAAAAAAATATCAGAAATTCAGCAACAAATGGACTTTATGTGTATTGAAGTACTGAAAAATTTTGATTCTCATTAAATATTTTTTATGTTATTTAGAAATACATTATTTTCAATTCATGTAAAAGGAATTTAGGTTTCTTCTTAATAAGTTGTAAAGAAACGGATTATTTGTGTATAACTCTATCTCAAAGTTAACAATTTTTGCTCTAATATTTAAGCTATAAATTTAAACTAAAATGTTGGCTTTAAAGAAGTAATGTAATTTTAATCAAAAAATTATTAAATCATTTATAATACTGATTTGAAGTATATGAAAGTAAGCTATCTGTTAAATTCTAAACTTCCTTTTTGATAAAAATCTTTTTATTATGTTTGATGCTTATTTGAAATTATATTTAAATATTTTTATATTTTTCATCCATTTTTATCATTTCTTTCATAAAAAGGGAAATAATATATATATATATATATATATATATATATATATATATATATATATATATATATATATATATATATATATAAATAACAAAATCTGATATTAACATTTAAATACATATGTTAAACTCTTATTATCAGCAGAACTGAGTTTCATGGTTAAACCAAAAATATTATGAAGTTAAAAGGCAAATCAAAATACATATGCATTCAAATAATTTGTACACATACATAGTTGAAAACAAATTTATAATTTATTTGAAGTATAAAATTCTTAAAAACTTTTTTAGATTTACTTATTTAAAAAAATTTTGAATCTTTTCAATAAAACACTTCTTTATTAGTAATTAATGTTTTTTAAATGTTGGCATTAGAGATAACTTGGAATTTACTCTATTTTTCAAAAATGATATTTTTGTTCAATTCAGTAAAAGAGTATTATACTTAATTCATTTTACTATCATGTTAAAGAAAGTATTTTATATTTAACTAGTTGAAAACCATTTTATAATTAGTTCAATAATTTTATACTTTACATTGGACTTACTGCATGCTTTCCTAATTAAGAATTTATCAGAGGACTCTTGAATCTAGATTTCAGGGATCCTACCTGATTACAAATTAAAAAAAGAAATATTTTTTCTTTGTTGTTTTTGATACATGCAATGAAAACAAGCAGAAAGTGCATTAGATATTTTTGTATGACTGTTTACCTAGATAAATAAAATTCCAAAGAATTAAAAAAATGTCTCTTCTATTTGAAGTTTCTGCTTGAAAATGGAAACATAAAGATCTATATTTTAACACATAAGTTTGTAGACATTACAAAATAATTTTGGTTAATTCCCAGTGAACGGTACGCTCCTTGTACGGAACGCATATATACAACGGTATGCATTTATACAATTATAATTAATTATATATAATATTGTATAAAATTATATTATTTGTATAAAATAATATAATTTTAGAAGTACCTTTCCAAAATGATGTTTTGCATTACAAAATGAAGTCTTGTGAATTGATGAGCTAAAAAAATTGAATTAACTGCATAAAGTTTGATAACTGTGAGCTACATTTTTAACTGTAGAAATTGGTATTCTTTTCATAAGCATTCAAATGCATTTTTGAACTAAGATATGAAGAAAAGTAAAAATCCATTCACTAAAATAAATAAGTATAGCTTTTGAAATAAATATAATGATAAGGTTGAAAGAGTTGTCTGTTGCCTTTAGTATTTTTTTCTTTATTCCCAATGGTAATTCATAGATAACAATTTTAAAAGTGGCAAAAAATTTTATGCTTCTTTCCATGTTTCTTACATGGAAAGAAGCATGGGTTTTGGAGCAAAATATTGTATTGCTTAAATGAAACATTTTGTTGCATAAATAACTTAACATGTAGTTTAAATCAGCATTAATTATGTTTTAAATTAATTTTAAACTCAATCAAAATTTCAAAAGCCAGATTCCATAATCAAAGTTAGCTAAAGACTAGCATCCTGATATAAATTTCACTTCATACTGAATTGCCATAATGAATTTAACTTTGGATGAAATTTCAGCTGACAAACACATCATGGATTTTATTTATTTAGATTACTTGTTTATTTTTTGCAACTAAATTATGAAAGCTCCTGAATTCTTTTTGTGGTGATGCTGTTATTAAAGTTCCTGGATAAAAAATAATTCATTGAAACAAATCTTAAGTTAGTATAATTTTATTAGAGTGTTTATAAAGTTAAGTAATGTATTGGATTAAGTTTATTAAATATATTAAGAAATGATAATAACTTTGAAATCTGATATTCGATTTCATTCAAAGCATTCTTTCAAGTTTAAATTCTTATATTTTATTTATACACTTGTGAGTTGAAATAAATCCTCATTTACATTCTTAAAAGATAACTTACTTTTCAATATTAAGAGTAGATTGCATAATCATTTATTGCTATTTATATGTAATTGAGCTTTTTATTGAGGAATTATCAAAATTAAAAATGCAACATAACTGGTTACTAAAATTCCAAAAATAAAGAATCATGTTTATTAAATTATATATATTTTTTCTATTTCAGATGCTGAAGACATGATGGTTGCTGGTTATTTGAATTTGGCTGCAGATTTTACACATAATTTTACTGATGGTTTAGCAATCGGTGCATCTTATATTGCTGGTTCTAGTATAGGACTTATAACTACAATGACTATATTACTACATGAAGTTCCTCATGAAATAGGAGATTTTGCTATTTTGATACAGTCAGGGTGTAGTAAAAAGAAGGTAATTTTTTAGCATTTTTCCAAGTTTATAATTCTTAAAAAATTATTTAAACTTATTTAATGCATTATTGAAATAATTTCTCAATTATTGCTTTTTTAAAAACATGTGTTTTTACAGAAATCTTTTATAAAAAACTTACAAAATGTCATATATTTGTTTGATGTGCAAATTATTCTTGCTTAAGTAAATATATATGGTAAAATTTTAGAAGTGGCTATTATTTCAAGCAAATGATAGCTCTTTGATCTCCAATTTAACTGTTTGTAAATTTGATTCCTCTTACCATGAGTGTTTATGTTGCACTGTTTTGGAATCTACATAATTGAATTAAACTGTAGATTTTGATCAAGTATGTTTCTCTGTACAAAATGTTTCAACAACAGACAAATAAAATGGATCTAGTTTGTTCAATATTGTTATTGAACCTCAAATCTTTTCCCTTAACAAGGATTTTCTTAAATGAGGTGAATTATAAAGCTATCTCTCTTCATCATATAACCAATCATTATTGAATTGTATTTAGTTAAATATTCAAGATGTAACATGATTGAAGTCAAATTATATCATTATAATTTTAACAAATCATCTTTGTTTCACTGTGGTGTTGATTATGGTCTCCTTGAAAATGCATCTAATCAAATTCTTAATAAAATTTTTAATTAGAACCTGTTAATTTTTTAAATTGTAGATTATCAAACTAATCAATTTATTTATCTGAGATGACAATATTTTAATGACTGTCAAAAAGTGTTTTTCATTTATATATCATTCAATTATATTAATAAATTTGAGTTTGCATTAGTAGATATTTATCATATAATTACTTTGCATTAGAAAAGCTTCTAAATATGTGGCCTGTTGCATGATTAAATTTTTTCCTTCCATGTATAAAAATATAATTTTGATGTTAGATGCACTGTTTAATATTAAATGTTTTGGAGCACAAGTTTTGTGTTCAAAAATGAAAAAGGAATAAAGAAATAATTCTATAGATATCTTTTTTTATTGATTCTAAGTTTACGTATCCAAGCATTTGGTTATTTATATTTAAAACTTTTAAAAAAAAAATTCTAATTTCTAAGTATCCATGTGATAAGATTCTTCTTACTTAGTTTTTGTGATGTGATTTCTTTATTTTTGATACTTCATTTTACATGCAAAATTTCTTATTTTATTTATAATTAAATTCTAAAATCATGAATAATCCTAAATACAGGTTTTATTGGTATAATTTAAAATCAGAATTTTGACTTGTTTCATATTAACTTAAGTTGTTTTTATACTGAAATTTGTTTAATGTATTATAATATATAGAAACATTACTTTAAATGAAATTTCCCGAAATAATAAAAAATTTCTATTCTTTAGGCTATTTTACTACAGTTAGTGACTGCAGTTGGTGCTGTCACTGGAACTGCATGTAGTTTATTTGCAGAAGGAATGGACCCAAGAGCTACTAATTTCATTCTACCATTTACTGCTGGTGGATTCATCTACATTGCTACTGTCTCAGTCATTCCTGATCTCCTAGAAGATACTAAATTTTGGCAATCTGTCAAAGAAGTGGTTGCCTTACTTGTAGGAGTATTGATGATGGTTCTTATAGCCCAGTATGAATGATAATATTGAAAAAAAAATAAGGGGAACTCTTAAACTTATTGGAACAAAATGATCTTATCTTTCCAGAACTATTTTTATTGATGTTCTTTTTTATGTTTATTATTTATATTTAATCAAATATTTTTCTGCCTTTAGAACTAACATTTAAAAAAAAAAGTGTACTAATTTTTGTCATAATTATATGGAATTAAAAAGAGGAATATTTTGTTTTGTCAATTGTTGGTGTTGCTGTGTTTCTTTTCACTAAACATTTATTACATAAATTCGAAGCCACCAGCACAATTCATGAGTCACTGGCTGAATTTTGGAAAATGCCTTTAATTGCAATAAAGCTTGCATATAATGAGATTGTCTCTGAGAATAAACCTGTATTTAGTAATATATTTGGTCTTAGCATAATTTCTATTTGTTCAATGTATTTTGAACTTGTATAACCTTTTTTGATATATATATCGGTAAGAATATTTTTTTTTTGTAAAGTTTTATATTTTTAATATATTTTTTTTGTCCTTTTGTATATATTTATCCATTTTTCATTGTGGGAATGAAATAATAAGGGGCTTACCATTTCAATTGCTCTGTGCCCCCACATATTCTATTGCAATGTGTCATAGAAATGTTTACAATGAAGTTTGAATCATAAGGCTCAGTAATTTGAAATGGGCACAGATTATTATTATTTGAAACACAGGATAAAAAATTATCGACCAGCATTATGAGACCATTGGGAAAGAGTGGAAATGGTTCCTGTCCCTCATAAGAATCCCGCTTTTTCTTGAGAACAGAGAAAAAATAGCTCTGTCTTGGCAATCAGCATTTTTTCTTGACTATTGTAACTTTAAGCAATTCTTCTTTCTTTCATTATTTATTTCTTAAACTTCATAAAACCTTGAATCATGATGGCCCTGTGTAAAACATGTAAAGAGAAGTTCAAAAACTTTGGAAATTCATAAACTAAAACAATTTCACTGCTAAATAAGGAATTTTATAATAAGTAATTGCTACATATTTGGTAAAAAGGAAAAATATTGCTGTCGGAAGAAAAAGAAAGGTAATAATAAATGTAAATGATTTGAAAATAGAGTAAATTATGTTGATAAAGGCTACCCTAAGGTGATTTCATGAAATGAGACCACAAAACTTGCTAATCTGTATATCAATGGTTTCATGAAGTGCAAATTTGAATTTAAAATGAAACAACATAAAAAAATACTTAATTTCTCATATCATCCAATTTTAGATTGAGTTAAATATGAAATATTTTTTTATTTGTTAAGTATTAGCTCTTAAAGTTTGTTGAATTGAGCATAAATTACATGATATCTCTATATGAACCATTTATTCTTAAAGTATTACTTTAGAATAAATGGTCTATATATTTTTTATATTGTTATTTCTTTTTATAAATATTTTTTGTGTTTATAAGAATCAAATAAATTTTCAACTTAAAATTGAATTTTAAGTTGACATAAACTAAAATTTATATATAAACAGTCTTAGTATCATGATACAATAAAAATAAGATAAATAAATGAAATAATTTCTGAATTATAATAGGAAGGTGAATCTATTGATAATAATATATATTTTTTCAGGTCCATTCATGTAATATTATAGATTGTTTACTGTATATTTTTCATTTATATATATATTTACATTTGCTTAGGATATCTTTGTTTCATGAGCACAATCTGATAATTCCCAAGTTAACGAGTAAAATTGGGGTGTTTTAATGTTTCTATTAAATTTTTAAAATCTAATTCAATGTTTCATTGAAATTCAATTCATATTACTGCGGTGCTCTGAAAATACATGAAATTGAAATTCAGTTAATATATTCTTTTTGCGAAAAGTGTTTGGAATTAAAAATAAATTTTTCAAAATATTTTTATGGAGCGCACTTAAAATGCAATAAAATATACTACATGAGTTGTTTAATGAAACATGTTTAACTAAATCGCGTTTAACTTTCAATTCTATTTAATACTAATGATATCATTGATTTATATTGTTAATTGCATTAGATATTTTTAAAATAACATTGAATGTGAAATGTATTATGTCACAAAAAAAATTTTTTTTTAATCTTTTAATAATAAGTTAATGCAGTTAGAATAAATAATTTTCTAGATGTAAAATTTGTTATGAAATAATACTCAAGATGAAAGCCACAAAAAATGTTTTTGGAATTAACCTTTTTTAATTGATTTCTTTCATTATCAATTATAACTTTTAAAATTTTTTTATACATTTAATATATAAAACACTGTCAAAAGCTCATTAATTTTTTTTCTGTGAAAACTTGCATTTTTGTGGTTTCAAAAAATGTTATTCCCAGAGTTAATTACTTTTCACTTTATTGGAATTTAAGAAATTTTTAAGCAAATACTAATGTAATAAACTAAATTTTGGAACTCTGAATGAGATAGAATTTAGGAATGATTAGTTATGAAAAGAGGCAATAACTGTTGAGTAAAATAAAAAATGCATGAATATTTTTAAGCAGATTATTTTTAGTGGAAATATAATTTTATTTTAATGAATATGGAAAGAATATTTTTTTTATTATTGTCTTCAAAAAAAAAAAAAAATCGAATTGCTGCCTATTGATCAATTTTATGGTTACTTAGTTTTAATCAAAATAAAATTCTTTGAGTACAAATTCTTTAAGTATAGTTTCAAAGAAAAATTTTCACAAGATATGAATTTCTTTTATTAAGTATAGTTTGATATGTTAATTTTTTACTGTTTAAAAAGTGTACAAATCTATAGCTCAAAGCCTTAAATCTTTAGGTGAAGTATACAAATCTATAAGTAAAAATTTAATGTAAATCGAAGGCTTAACTATTACAAAACAATGGAACTTCTTTTAATGCTAGACTGGAAATGCTTAAAAGTTAGTTCATAATATTAAATGCACATCATTTTATTAGTTAAAGAATGTTTTTAAATCAATATTTTGTTTTGAATTATATTCTCGTCGCAATGTTCTTATTAGTGAAATTTTAAGAAGTTAAATCTAACTCTTCATAGTGTTAATTAAATTTATAACTAATTATTTACTAGCCGAGAATATATCAAATATACCAACCTAAACATTCACTTAACTATAGTATTTACTTTTTATGTCCATTTTATATAATAAAAATGACAGATTTTTTTTTAGTTATGTTTCATTTTTTCCCTTCTTACATTCTTTGTTAAGAATAATTTTGTTTTTCATAGAGTTATTAAGTTTGATTTAATGACAAATTAGTTTCACAAATATCATGAAATGATTAAAGAAAAGATATTTAGCGATTTTTAATTTTTTTTTTATTTTTTAATATTTATTTTTAATTTTAATTGTGATAATTTTCCTGCTGCCCATTTCTGTCAACCCAAGCCTCTTAACTTATTCAGTTACCTTGTAATTCTGAACCTCTATCAAAAGCGATAACTTTGGATGATTTATATTAAAATTTTCATTTTTTCGTCTAAAATTTGCATTACTATTTTCATGATAGTAAATTAACTGCAAGATCTGTATTAGTAAAATTTCTCAGTTTGTTCAATGGAACCAGTTTTATATTTAATTGATTTTATGACATGGTTACATTTATTACAACTTGTGGTAACAAAAAGTGAGTAAAATTTCTTTTATAAAATTGAAAGCTAATACGCTATAATTCGAAAAAAAAAAAAAAAAAAACTTAATTCCTCCGTTAAATGTTGAAAAAATTTCGTATAGGCTTGAATATCGCTCTTCCGTCTGTTCGCTTTTTAATTGCAATAAAAAATGCGTTGTATTCGATGCTCTATTTTGCTCTCAAAGTATTTCGAACTATCATCTTTCAAAGGAAAGTGAAATATTTTTTAAATGATCTGCATTTTTACATATATACAACCTGATATATTAAAATATCTCATAGTAGATAGCCTAAGCAATAGAAACTTTTGTAGAACTTTTTTCAACACATCGATTGCTTATTTGCCTTTTTAGATGATCTTTCATGGGTAGTGGTCCATATTCATGTGTCAAATGGGAAGAATCCCTGAAAAATCAAGTATCCAACCACGACCAACACAACATTCATCTCTGGCTCCTATCAACAGTAGCTATGATCGAATCTCGGAACTTTTGTTCTGGGAAGTTGCACTAATATACTTCCCTATACCTAGTCCTAAATTGGGCTTTATCAGTTAATGGAAGCACCCTGTTGGCAGTCTTCGTAATTTAAAGGCAGAGCCAAACCAGAAGAAACCTCCATATTTGATTTACCACCCGCAAAGGTATCATTTCACTTGAAGGATATTGCGATCATGACATACTTAGCATTGCTCCAACTGCCTTGTGCAAACATGATCTTCGGTTGGGTCGGGATTCCCACCCATTACCTTCCGACAATAAGGACAAACGATTAACCAACGAAGCCACCACGGCTTTGTTTTGGAAAGTCCTATCGACCACTACCCCACGTTATTTAATTTGTGATCAATTAGTTTGTTGAAACTATGTTATATATAATTTTTGTGATTGAGAAGGGAGGAGATGTACTACTGTGGTAAAAACTAGCATCATATGTTAACAATACTTCCGACAGAAAATTCATAAGTGCAGCTTCTTATCTCATAATTTAAACTACAGGTCAGTTGAGGTTTCACTCCTCCAAACAGCACACAGCAGCTGAGAGCCATTGTCATTAGAACTCTGTTTTACATATCTTAATCGTTATCAGTGAGCAAAACCGGATTTTCGACAGGAATATAAAACTACCGTCTATTCTTGCGATTGGTAGCTGAAAAGGAATTCAACAATAATTTGCTTCCTTTCCATTAGTAGATAATCTTAACATCTAAAAAAAATTTTGTGTTAAATTCAATCATACTTAAGAAAAAAAAATGTTATCTTATTTTAGTAATCAGTATATTGCTGATCTTATATTTTATTAAATTTTTTCTTATTTTATAATCAAAGTTTTCAATATCGTGTGTGATTTATTGTGAAGAAGAATTATAAGTATCTAAACTGAATTTTTCCTTAGTTGCATCGAAAGATTTCATTATGTTTAAAAATTCAGGAAAACACTTAAGCAAAGAGATTCTGAATGGTGAAAGTGAAAAATGCCACATGTGAAGCTTTCGACATATTGAAATTTCTGTCGACAGGTGCATAAACAAATGCTTCTTTTTGTGATTTCGTTTCCGTTCATTTGATTTATTTGTTGATGGCAGATGAAAAAGATTCTTGATATTTTTAGTTAAAATTGCCACATTTGATTATTTCATTCATTTTTAATGAATTATATTCTAAATATTACTGATCAGAAAGATTATCTCAATGGGTTTTTTAGCTTGCTATGAAATTTAAAATATTTGTAATGCCTGTATGTTGCCAAAAGAAATAAATTAATTTGCTGAATTTTAGAAAGCTCGTAAGAAAACGAAAACTGGCATCATAAATGACATCAATAGTTTCTATGGATTGAAAGCATGATGTTCTGGAACAATAAATGAATTTATTTTTTTTTAATTAGCGATTTTTTTCTCTATTTCATGCTTATACGAGGGCTACTCTGAAATTTTTGAGATACGCGCAGACGAGAATTTACAAAATAAAAATAACGGTTTAATTTTTAAATACAAAGTATTTTAACACAGAAAACGATTTTTTACTGACTTATTTCAACTTGTTTAGCGTAGAATAAATTTTAAACAGAAGAGAAAATGGAGTTGACGCGAGAACATTTTCGCGCTATGATTTTCTACGATTTTGAAGCAGGATTAAATCAAGAAGAATGCGTTCAACGGTTGCAATTAGCATTTGGGGATGAATCTCCAGCTCGTGCTACTTTGTTCAGATGGTTTAGAGAATTTAGAAGAGGTCGCAATTTTCTTCAGGAGGAAGAACACACTGGAAGGCCGCCGTCGGCAGTAATCCCGGATAATGTGTCTGCCATATGAAAAATGTTAATGGATGATGATCGCTGTACCTATCAAATGATACAGAAGGAACTTAAAATTGGATCCGCAGCCATACACAAAATCAATCATGAATAATTACATATGAAAAAAGTAGTTTGCCGTTGGGTTCCCCATAATCTAACTGAGCACCAAAAAGAGGAGCGAATCAGAATCAGTAAAGAAACTCTTAAATTGCTAAATGATGGTGGCCACCGTATCATTCCTAAAATTGTAACAGGTGATGAAACGTACATACCGTTTTTTAACGTTCCAACACGTCAAGAAAGCAAATTATGGGTCTTTGAAGATGATCACACGCCGACAATGGTGAAAAAACAACATGCACTGAAAAAAGTAATGTATGCAGTTTTCTTCAGAAGTCCGGGATTGGTCAAAGCCATCAAGTTGGAAGGACAGAAGAGAGTAACCGCAAACTGGTATACCACTAAATGTCTTCCAGAAATTCTACAAGAACTGAATGTTAGGGGACTAATGCTTCACCAAGACAATGGATCTTCACATACAGCCGGATTAACAGTTGAGTTTCTTAAACAAAACCAAATTAAAGTGATCCAACATTTGCCGTATTCACCTGATCTAGCTATGTGCGACTTTTGGTTATTCTTTAATCTAAAAAAGAACTTACGTGGACGTCGTTTTCATTCAGAAAAAGAGATTGATGTGGCTATAAATGCATTTTGTTCATGTAAATCAAGAAATGGATGGCTTGAGGCATTTAATCTGTGGAAAATTCGTCTATAAAAGTGCATTGATGCTGGAGGAGACTACTTAGAACACACCTAAAATTTTGTAAGTATAACTTTAAAAACCTAGTTGCATCTCAAAAATTTCAGAGTGACCCTCGTATTGAGTAGAAAAATAGGTATTCTAATTTGCTTCCTAAAATAAGCAATTGAATTTCAATAATTCCAATCAATCAGTGATCAGCATTCCATACTTTCAGTAAAAATGAAATCCGATCTATTGAAATATTTTTTCTATTTTGCTGAATTTTTTCAAGATTAGCTAAGGTATTAAGAAACGTTTTCGATTGTCCATGGAAACAGTCCACTGATTCATAATTTTGACCGTGACGAATCAACACTTAAAACTTCATCTTCTAACAACAATAACAGAGGGATATTATTTTCAATTCATCCAATATCCCTGTTTCAGGTGATGAGAAGATCTTATATTTTAGCTAATTCAGTTGAAATTTTCTTATTTTAGATTAGTATGCCCTCATATGGCGATATTATTTACTTAAGTCACGTATCAAATCCATAAACTTTTTCCTGCGAAAACAACGTGCACCTTTAGTTTTCCTTAATTTTCTAACTTAATGTGAATCGTAAATGTAGTGCGTTTAAAAATCATAACTAATTTTCAGTCAGATGTTTTATTACCTTTATAGTATACATATTTCTTATTAATATAGATCTTTTCCTTGACATAAAATGAAGGAAATATTGATTATTTAATTAAAAAATTAATTTTTGCTGTTAACTTCTTACAGAATTCTACAATTATAGCATGATAATCGAAATTATTACTATCTAAAGTTAAATAGAAAATCTTAAACACGATAGAAAATGCACAAATTTTTGCTGTGGCCTTAATTTTTTTTTTTTTTTTTTCATATTATTTTCAATGAAGTCATAATGTAATTAATTTTAACAATTTTTGAAATAATTGTTATGAAACAATAGCTATTTTCTGTTTTACATTATAATGATTGTTAAAAAGTAATTGTGATACAATAAAATATTAATATTGAAACGATTTTTAGGGAACATAATTATATAGGGAAATCTGTTATAAAATTTGGTTACGATGTAAAAATATTCCTAATTTATAAATATAATTTTTATCACATTACGATTACCCTTTCAGTAAAATGTGCATTTTTAAGGACTTACTCTGGCAAGATTATCGCAATAATTCTTAATCGTGATAACGAGCTTCGAGAGTTATTGTTATTTCAATATAGAAGAAGAATATTCAATACATGCATGATGCAATTATCTAAAAAGTGATGATAGTTGAAAAAATATTTTTTTGAAATCATTTTTGTATGACCTGATTTTTTTTCATTGTTAAATAAAAGTTAAACGTGATATACAACTAAAACAACTTATATATTTATAATAATATTAAAAAATATATAACAATTTATATTTAACACAAATTTTTCGATTGGCTGTTTTCCTTATCAAGGTCAAAATTTTAAGATCCTATTTTCAATAATAAAATCATAAATTCAAATTCAATTATATCACCATATGTATGTTATTTTTATGAACTATTTTCTATCGGAATTATCGAACCAAGAAATTTTTAAAATCATTGCAAGTAGTTTATTACAAAAATTAAAATGACGAAAAAAAAAATGGTTGAAATCCTTACGATTAAATGTCACCTTATGCTTTCACTATAAATATTATTCATTGCATACGGTTACAGACACTTTTCTGAAATTTAAATAATTTATTATTATAATTTCATTAATAATAATAATAATTTCTTTGTTTCTTGATCGTATTATTTGATCCAACTGGAACATATTCACCTCAATCAGATACACATTCGATTAAGATGAATTATTAATAGTCATCGATTTGATAATACTTTTCAAAATTAATTTACCAAATTATTCAAATTTATTTTTAACTATGTTGGAATAATTATAATAATGGAACTAAAAGTGAGGAAAATATTTAATTTTTACCAATTTAAATAGATTTTAGCTGAAAATGTAATCGTATTAAAGAGTTTTATTATTCAAGTTGACTATTTATAAATGAAAGAAATTTTTTTTTCTTATAAATGCTGTAAATTGAATGTTTGGTTTCGCAACAATGGTCTTAAATCAAAGGTGTTCAGCATGTTTCGCAATATTATTCATCTGTCTTGTAATGATGAAATTTATTTTTCAGAATTTTGTGTTCTGTGTATTATTTAGAATTGAGCAA
>JAPDSC010162412.1:0-14335 GCA_026290005.1 Latrodectus geometricus | reverse complement strand
AGAATACAATTAAAATGAAAACTACTTTTTATAAATAAAAAGACACTATATACAAATTCAAATTAGCAAAATTATTTTGGATACATTTGGCGTTTTTATATTAAATCAACAATACACATTTAAGAATGAAATTTATTTTTTATCAAGCAAAAATGTGAAAATATTATTTACTATTTTAATAGCATTTTGACAAATAATTAAATCATTTGAAATTTGAAAAAAAATTTTGTGCTACTAGAGGCAACAAAATTTGAAAAGAAAATTGCAAATATTAAATTTACAAGCAAAAATGTTCTTCCTTGATGAAATATAACAAAAAATTATTACTACAGAGTATTAATAAAATAATTCTTTCCAAACATTTTGTAATCTATAACTGATTATCTACATAAAATTAGATAAAATATCACAAATTAAAAATAACATAATTTTCTGTATAAGTCTTCAAGAAAATTATATATTATTTAAAAATGTAGACTTGAATTACTTATGATATTTAGTTATAGTTTTATTCAAACTTAGTAATTTTTAGTTTAAATTCAAAATTGTAAATGTCTTTAATTATAATTTTAATTATAAGTGTCTTTAATTACAATGAAAACATTAATACTTAAAGTATTAATGTCTTAAAAAGAAAATATTTACAAAAATTTAACTAAAATTTATTAACATTTAACTGAAATATATAACACAAACATATAATTAAATTATAAAATAAAACAGAATTAATGAAACAAATGTTAATACATTTTACAAGAAAAAAATTTCAGCCATACCAGATAAAGCTTTCAACTGATCTTGGGTAAGACTAGGTAATTTTTTTGATGTAGTAGGAGTGAGTTGAGCTTCCTTTACAGGAGATGAATTTAGAGGAACTAATGGAGTTTTATTATGCACACTAGATTTTGTAAGTCCATTCAATGCTGAACTAGACATAGAGCGTTTTTCACAAAGTTGTTCTTTCTCAGTTAAATTTAAATTTTCTGGAATGCTTCTAGCTCTCTGCAAAAAAGATGTTATTTTTAATTTGATTAAATGATATAGATAAATTTAATAGACAGCTTAGAATAGTCTTTTTAATTAAAAATTAAATAAATTGGTATATAGTAAATAATTCACTTAGATATCTATTTTATATAGTACCATATTTTGATTTTTAAATATAAATAATTAAGTTTTAAAATAAAATATTATCATGAATGCATAGGTCATCTATTTTTTTATGTTATATCATCTAGATATAACATATAACTGAAATGAGAAAATAAGACTAAATATAGTTATCAATAAACATTAAATATAAATTAAAATATCTATGTGACACTAAATTAAAACCTATTAGTTTATTATTACTACATTTTAGAAAATCATTGAAGCTTTCAACTAAATTAATGATTTGATACAAAAATATAAATAATATACTTTCAAAAAAAAATTTACATTTGAACTTCATTAATGAGGTTTCATACATAATTTATTGTTATTTTATTTATTGCAAATATATACTTATTCTAAGCAACAGAAAAATATGGTAAACTATATGTTTTAAAGGTGAACATTAAAGTAAACCTCACTATAACATGAAAAATCTTAATATTTAAAGATTTGCTTGAAAAATTTTAACTAGATATTTTGTATTTTCCCTAAATATACATCCATAAAAATCTAAAAAGAATGTTTACTTTATCTTCTTATTGGAAACTGGTAAAGATTATTGAGTGATAAAAAAATTGGGTCACTTTGCTGTCATTTTTTGCACACTAAAGCTAATTAGATTGGGAATCATAGTTCTATATCAATACAACATCCATGCTAAAAAAGGAATTGAACAAAATAACTATTTAAAGTACATAGTAATAACTCCTTAGATGTTATAAAATAAAATAAGCTTAGCATTGGGAAAAAAAGTTACCCAAAATATATGAAATGAATTAGTTTTGTGCAGTTTTTATTAATGTCTTGGAATCTTGATGAGCTTATGGTTCATTAAGGATACCTAGACTATTGATGCTAGAACATTTATTCAAACATTACAAAACATAAATCATAAGAATACAGTTAAACAATAAATGAAGATTGCAAAGCTCTCATTCTTGTCAATTTGAATTCACAAAAGAAAAGGCTTAAATCTATAATGAGAAAATATAAAAAGTTTGTTGAAAAAAAAATTTAAAGTTACAAAAGTACAGAAAAAAAATTTAAGCAAATCTAATCAGATATTACAAGAAAAGCTTATTTTTTACTAGTACCAAATATGTACTTAAATTTAGTTTACAAATATCAGACTACAACATTTTAAAGAAAATAAAAAAAAACATTTCTAAAACAAAATATGAAGAATTTTTGAATAATATTACTATGCAATTTTTGTTCAAAAATGTCATATTTACGATTTTGTTCTTCAAAATATTTATAATGCCAAAGAAACTAATCATGTTTTTAAACCAACTACAAGTCAAACAGAATCTGTTAAATATATTTTGAAATATTTATTAAGGACCAACAGAGATTTAATCTGCTACAATATTAAAAAATTCTTATAGTAAGAAATTCAGCAAACCCAAGTTATTGGTTCAAAATACTATCGTAAACTATTCATCGAGTAATAAAAACTGGATAAAATAAAAGAAAAGTATTAAAAATATTGCTTGCTAAAATTTAAAAAATTATAATACATGCTCAGAAAAGTTTAAGTTTAAAAAAACAAATACCTTAATTTTCCACAAATATGATTGCAAAATTGTAATCATCTGATTGAAGAATTATTCAATCCAAAAAATATATTATCTCAAATGAAATTCCCTACTAAGATAGTAAAAACAACTAGAGCACAGACATACATAAACGAATTAAATCATAATTAATCATTAAAACCAAAATACAAGTATTATGATCTAGTCAAGAATTGGGATATCATAATCTCAACACTTATATGCAGAATTTTGTTATAACTCTATGGTACTAGGATGAAGTCTTAGATTCCATTGTAAAATTTACTATGGTATGACTAGATCATGATACTGAAAAAGCAGATCCTGTTCTTTTAATGGACAAATAGTAAATGCTGAGATGTTGTTGTTGTTGTCGTGTGCCAGCCAGGCTGGCAATATGGGGTGCGCTGCTCCACTTTTCCGACTGAACAATATTTGGTGTGGAGTCCGACTTCCTCAGTACACACATGCCATAGGTACCCGTTTATAGGGTAGGCAACCATTCACACACACACAAAGAAAGGACAAAGACGAGAAAGAAATGAGAGAGAAAGTACATCCATGCCCGAGCCAGGATTCGAACCCAAGTCCCACTCATCTGTAGTCAGGTACGCGCTAACCACTAGACAGGTTGGGCGGCAAATGCTGAGATATCAACATTGAAAACAACTTAAGAAGTAGAGGTTTCAGGCATGAACATATTGAACTAATGAGAAATTTATTAAAATTGTTTGGGCTGTATTTGGTGTTCAAGCCATGCTTTGTGGACATTTTTTCCCCCAAGTAAGATTATGAAATTGTGTTAAAAAAGAAATGATAATACCTTGTTACTGATTGATAATAACTTATTAGTAATTGAACATCTAATAGAAAATATAATCAAACTTTGTATGCATGAGAGGTGCTCTGATAGTGTATAAATATTGCTTTTTTCTTTCATTTGTTTTAATTCTAAGCTCTTTTTGTTAATGACTCCATTATGATATCTTTATATATGTATCTTATAACCTAACAAATATATAAAAATAATTGCACACTTATAATTCTTTATTTTGTTTCATTAATAAACATTTCTGTTTCTTTCCTGCCACAGTTTCAATGAAAGCTATACTTGATTAATTCACATTTTAGAGCACCATTTATAACTATTGTAAGTAAATACAAAAATCAATATTATGAAAAAATAATAAAAACCAACATTAATTTTTCTTATGATAATACATAATTTTACAAAATCAATATTTGTAAGAATCATTTATAAGAAATAATTAGCATAATTTCTGAAAGTGAATACTAAAATCAATATCATGAACAATTAATGAAAGAAAACATTGAAATAGTATCTGGCATTTGAAAAAAATAATTTTGAAAATTTCTACTTAAAATAAGTAATTTAAAGGATATCTGTAAAAAAATATTTCAAGAAATGAAAAACCACTTACAGTGGAGGTACTCATTGGTAATTCTAATTCATTGCTATGTTTACTACTAGTAGAAAAACGTTTAAGACTAACAGAAGGTGAGCTTTTCACTGATTTAGCAGAGGAAGGTCTAGAAAATGGTGATATTCGTCCTTTACCTAAAGAAAGTTAAAAGAAATTAATTGAAAATATTACATTAAACTTTTTTAAATTATCATAATAGAATAAAATGAGTGTAAATGCATGTAAAAAAAAATTATTCTTTTGTTGTCAATAAACCAGAAAAAAATACATCAGAAATAACATGAAAAATATGGTAGATCAAATTAATACCAAAATAAAAAAAATACCTTCAATTTTCTCATTATCCTTGATTTCAGCACGCTTCACTTGCCGTTCTAGTTCTAGTTTTTGCTCATCTCTTTTCTTAGCTTCTGCTATTTGCCTCTGCTGTTCAGAAGTCAAAACACTCTGCATTCTTTGCATATCCATTATTTGTAGTCTTTGAGTTTCTAAAAACTGATCATTAGCCATCTGCCATGTTCGTTTTAACTGAACATGCTCTTTCTTCTCTTTCTCTAACAATTGACAAACTAAAATAACATATTAATTAAAAACTTAATGAATGATATAATAATTATTATCTAGCTCTATAATAACATATATAGAAATTAACAATCAGAGAATTGCATTGAGGAGAGATTTTTTTACATGCTGTGTTTATCAATCATGACAATTATTAATATATTTTATTTCTAGGTAAACTCGATATTAATCAAGCTGTTAATAAAAATAAATTGAATGTAAATTTTAAAACTACTTTACACTGTTTGCTGACACACATTAGCAATGTGTGAAAAGATTTAAATTGAGTTATTTAAAAAAAATCTATTTATAATTACAAAAGTTCTGATAATGATTTATAACTTGTAAAATGTTAATCCATGAAAAGCAAGAAATATGGAAATTTTGATAAATATACCTTTATATATTTAGGTTCCTTTTTTTATATTAACCAGCATAAGGAATCCTCTTTGAGTGTAGAAAGCATTTGCTAGCTGAAGATACATAAACTGGGCATTTAGAAAATTTTTATTATGTTTTTACAATTTTTTATTTATTTATTTCATTTAAATTATATTTCACATAATAAGATAGAACATTCTGAATAATGAGAGACAATTATTTCACTTTTGCATACACAATTGTGGGACAGGGAACTTTAGTTTTCCAATATCCTGCCTTATGACACATAAAAATGACCCACTATGTATTGAAAAGTCCTCCCAGAAGGCAATTTATGCAGTAGATATTAAAATGTTATGCCATTTGTCATAACTGGAAACCATTTGTCAGTTAGGCTGTAATATCAAAGTAATAAGATAGTGGCTTAGTGGTAGGACATTATTTTTCGAAGAATAAGGTTTTGGGTTCAATTCCAGACAATCTTGAAATGGGGATGGATGTTGCTTTTCTGAATTCAGCATGCACTTCTAGTGAGTGAAGAAAGCAGATGAGGGTGAGTTTTCTAGGTTTCCTTCCTTATTCTTTATAACATGATTAGTTTTACCTTTTGCATGAATGCACTACCAATGAAGTCTTCCTAGAGGACAATTTATATAATTGATGCTTAATAATATTTAATGGACAACCAATTATGCTGATTGACACCACTTAATAGACAGCCTATTTGCTTATAAGGCCCTACAATAGACTTCAGCAAATAGTATGCTACTAAATTGGTGTCAAAATAATAAGATAGGCCTCACCAAGGCCTATAGGCAGGACAGAATTCTTTTGATAAGAAAGTTCTGTATTCAACAGAGCCACCACTAAGTAATGTGCTTCTGCAAACATGTTCCACAAACATATTTTTTGTTGTTCACTCTATGATCATTTTATACAAACACATTTGACAAAGTGGATACTTAGGAGCTTTTTGTATTCTCTCCTGCAGGTCACTATCAAGAAAATATCTCTTCAAATACAGTGGATATTAAAATGCCTGAGGTCATTGGGCTATATATTATGTGACATCAAAGTAATATGATAGTATGAATTTTCAATCTTAAACAATTTTTCAAGCTTCTAAAGATCTGGGAAACTTTTCAATTGTGAAAACTCATTTCATTTACATCAAATCACATTTAAATGTTATTGAGTATAAGAAATTAAAAGCCATTTCTTAGATAACATACTTTTTAAACCCATATATTCTAGAAATTTGCAAAAGGCATTTTAAAGCATTTTTTTTCTCGTATCATATTAAAATCTTTAAACATTTAAATTTTAAAATTTCAAAAAAATTGAATTAGCATTGCAATTTAATTATATTAATAAAGAATATGAATAGTTAATTTATTCTCATTATTAATTTATTATTTCATGCCAGTTATATATTTCATTTTTCAGACTATATAATGTCACTTAAAATCTACAAGAGCTTTAACAATTCATAATAAGGAATTTGTGACTTCAGTATACAAAATAGTAGTTTTGGTTAAAATATATAAAATTATTAAATTTTACGATTTGCCTTATATATTCCATAGAATAATGATTACTTGATCATCAAAGTATGAAAAACAGAACTCATAAGTCCTTTGAATCAGATCTAGCTGTTTTCAGTTAGTTTTAAACCTATTGTTGCTGCTTTACAATGATGTGTGAGTGCTTCATTCCATTGCCTTTAGACACAGAATTTAAACTGTATTTATGTAACTAATGTTAGTAAATATGAGCAAAAAATAAATTATATTACCTGATTTTCCTTATTTATATATTAATCCTCTACAATATTAATAAACTGTATTTTTCAAGAGATTTTAGCTATTTATAATCAATTAATTTTTAAAATTACTTAAAATTGTTTATTTTTCACTTTAACAATCTATGTAGTTATTTCATTGAATCACTAGTTATATCATAGAATAACTAGGTAAAGTATGAAATTTTTCTTCTACTATATACTTTAAATGACTTGTCTAGTTACTTCAAGAAATACCTAGTTATTCTATGAAATATAACTAAATTATACAATTTAACAGTAACATACATACACACATATATATACCCATATATGCACACTCACATATATAAACACGCATCCATATAAATATTACACTTTACCTTCTTGAAGCTCTAATTTTATCTTATCCATATCTTCTTGCATTACAGCTTTCTGAGTATTTAAAACAGCAACATACATTTCCAAATCACTTCTTGAAGCTTTTTCAGCTTGTAGGCCTTGACTAAGACTAGTTAGCTACAAAAGTAAGAATATGTATCCATTAAAGTAATGAATCTATGCATTGCAATATCAAATTTCATAATATAAATATTAAAAAAAATCTTTCAAGTAAATAAAAAATAAAGATATGAATAATGTATTAGTACAAAGAAATAAAACACTATAAATTATGAAATATTAAAAAATTTGTAGAAAACTATAAAATTCTAAGAAATTATGAATAATTACATAAAAAAAATAGTACAGAATTATAAAATTAAGACAAATTTGTAATTTGCATTAGAATGCATTTTGAGTGGTTGCAGTTTTCAGACATTAAAAATGGCAATGTGACTGAATATCACAGAAAACTATTACATCAAATTTAGAACTTTTCTCACAGCAAAAAAACTTGATACTACTTATTTTTTTCCTTTGACTTTTCCTTATAAAATTTAAAATCTGTATTTATGAGTATATCTATAAATATACCTATATTCAAACAGAATAAAATGCATACATAATATGGCCATCAATTTTTTTGGGGGGAGTGATAATAAGCTTGGTAATATGGGGTGTGTTTTTGGTGTGGAGTCCGACTTCCTCCGTACATACGTCATAGGTACTTGTTTATAGGGTAGGCAACCATCCATACAAGGGAAGGACAAAGACAGAAGAAAGAGAAAGTACATCCATGCCCAAACCAGGACACCTCACTATCTGCAGTCAGGCACACTGACCACAAGACAGGGTGGGTGGTCATCAATTTAATATCTGATATGAATTATTTTAATTTGTATTCTTAGATTTTAATATTTGCACCTTTTTACATCTATATTTTAGTTTATAACCATCTGAAAAATATGCTTAAATATACATAAATGTTAAATTACATACTTAGACATTTATAGAGAAACTGTGAATAATAATTTATTCACAATAGATATAGATTTTAATGTTTACATTTTTCTCAAAATTAAGACACTCAGAAGCACATACTCATTATGAATGTTTATAAATTATAATAGTTTAAGCTTATAAAATTAAATGGCCCAACTAAGCTGTGAAGAATATTTTTTGAAATTTCTTTTTATGTTAAATGTAAACTGATGAAAACAAGAAAAGAAATGGTATTTCTGAATTTTTAATCAGGAAAATAAATGGAGTTTTCTCAAAAATATTCTTGACGATAAATCCTTAAATAATTTTATTATAATAAATCATTAGGTCATATTTTAATAAAAATTACAATAAAAAATACATCTGACGGTCTTTTTTTTTCAGTCATTGTTCAATTAAATAAGAGTAACATGTAAAATAATAAACTTTCTATTAAATAAAAAGGAATAATTATTTTTAACTGAAAAATGTTTTAATATTTTCAAATTTTAATTTGTAAATGAAGATAAACTGACTCTTTTGACATATATATTTAAATTAAAAATAAAATAAACACTTATTTTTAATAATATTAAAATTGACATCTAAAAAGTCTGGCAGGGAAATTTTTTTAACTAAAAAAACAGTTAAATTGGCTTACATGGAAAATGAAGTTTTATTAGCTAATCTTTTAATAAATTTAGAAAATCTATAAATAATCAGTCATAAATAAAATCATCAATGGAATGTTTTCTTTTTCTTACTTATAATGTTAGAATACATAACTCCATCCTTCAAGAATTTATATTAAAATTTTGAATAATACAGTTATTTTCTATTCATCTCTATAACATTGAGTCATTTTATCATTTATGATGTCAAAACTTCAAATCCTTAAATCTCTTGCTCAAAGCATCATATTTCAACAATCTTTAATAATTTTTTAAACTAATTTTCCTATTTAATTTTAGTATGATTCATTTTATCAGAAAGAGAAGAATGTGGAAGATGAGAAACAATATTTTTATAGATATGAAAGTTAAAAAAAAATCTACGGCACAATTAAATTAATTTTAAAATTTCTGATGAATTCATTGTAGAGACACTAGAATAAAGAGGATTATATTTTCAAGTGAATAGTAATAAGATTTAACATAATTTCTCTAACAGCTTTAATAATTTATAGTACACTTCATTATGTTTGCAAACCTACAATATTCATTTTTTTTTTAACAAATTGTTTAATGAAATATATTAAGCATTTGAGTGGATTAATATATTTAATAATAAATACTGAAAAATTTAGAAAATGATAGTTAATTTTACATATTGGTAGGCAAATGTTTTGAATTTATAGTAAGTAATTAACTTGACATAACTTTTCACTTAAGATTAATATTCTCTTTTTTAATAAGAAATTGATGTCAGTAGTACATTTTTAATCATTTCTTAACATCAAAAACATAAAGATAGCTTTGCTTTTATAAATAGGAAAAACTATTTACAAAAGCAACATTGTATAGAAAGCTTTTTCCCATTATATAGAACGTACAAACTGCTTTTTTTTTATATTATATGCCTAAAAATTAAATTCTCAAAGATTTGATGAAACACAGTATTGTACTAAAATTTCGAAGATTTAATTTTAAATTTCATTCCATTATAACATAAATCATAGCTTCAAAGAGTAATTAAAACTGTCAAGGTAAAAGAATTCTTTGACACATTCACTTTTTCTTCCTTTACAGAAATTCTCAATTTATTACAAATCTTTTCAAATAATAGATTTATCAACAACTTCTATTAACCAATAATAAGCAAAAATCACTCAAATTTTACTTTAAGAAAATTTCTTTTTCAAACATTCCATTAATACCATTGATGTTCATAAATAAATTGACTAACATTAAATTATATTTATTAAAGAAATTGTATGTTTTATTCTCTTTTCATAATTATCTTTCATTTAAAACAAATATAGTTGGCATATTTTTGTTAAAGCAATTTTATATTGACATTAAATTAATCAAAACATTATTTGCTTTAAGCATAAAAGTTAAATATATTTCCCCCAAAAATTACATAAATTAAATATAATTCTTTATTTAAATAAAGTACTTTATAATTATTTAAAAACAAAAAATATTCTTGATCTAACTTGAATAATTATCTTAATTAATTTGAAAAATGATCTTGATTAATTGAACAATTTAATATAATGTTTTTTCACACACTTTTTCATCTAAATGCTCTACAACTTCTGCCGGGCCTTTCCCTTTTATCATTTCAGATAATGAGTCAGATCCAAGGCCTTTCACTAAATCTGCAAAAGCTGTTTCATATAATCTTAATTGCTCATCTGTTGATCTTAATTTATCCTTTAAAGCTTTTATTTCTTCCTCCAAAGGTACTACGAGAGATCGCAGCATCTCTGCATCTTCTTGAGCCTGGAAACACAAAAACAATTTTAATCAATATTTATAACTTAAAAATTAAAATTTTAACTACATTTTTGTAAAGAATTTTTTATGTATTTTAACATGCATACCTTTAAATTTATACCAAAATTTTAGTTTAAAATAAAAAATATTATTTTAATGAAACAATTTTAAGCAAAAATTCTAATATTTGCAAGCAACCATTTTGTGCATAATTTTAACAAATAAGTGAATTATAAGGAAATTTACTGAGATAAATATAAATACAAAAATTAATGGTAAAATATTACAAAAAATAAGGCAACTATATCTTAAAATTTTAAAATGTTCTTGTTATTAATTTTTCAAATACAGGAAATCATAAGTTTGCAATATATAATGCTACACAAATTTAAAATTTTACTTGTAATATTAGAGTAAACCATACAAATTAATTGGTCATCTCTGAAAACTTTTCTAATTTCCTAAACAAAGAAAACTGGTTTAATAATTACTTTTCTCATGCTTTCTTCTAAATTTTCAATGCTTTCACCAGTAGAAGATGTAAAAGGAAGCGGGCTACCTAAATTTCCAACTCGTTTTAAGGATTTTGTAACAGCAGCTAGCACACCTTCTCTAGATAAGTCAATTCTAAAATAATGATAACTAAGTTAAACAATCAAAGAAACATACTACCATACAAAGGATGAAAATAAAACTGATTTTACATCAATAACTAGATAAATTAAACATAAAAAACAAATAATATAAATTCACATATGCAAATAAATTTTATACTAACAACCATGTTAGGTTTACATTTTTCACCACTTTCAAAAATAAATTTCAATTAAAAAAAAATTAATTCTGAATACTAAAAAATAAAACCTTTTCAATGTATACAAGCCCATAAAATTTATTATTTGCTTTCAGTTATATTATTTCAATTATATAATTGTTAAACTTAAATTTATTAAAATATTTTTATCCAATCATTGTACGATTTTTTCAATACAAATATTAAATGTTATTTTATAAAACAAATAAACATTAATTGAAAAGTAATAAAATTATGAATCTTCATAAAAAAGCATTTTTACAATTTTAATAATTATAAAAAGAAATATTATAAATTATTCTCAAACATAAATTATAAGTAAACTGCAATGTAAGAAAAAAGCAATTGAGCATTTTAATACAATAAATAATAATTATAAATTCTCACTTTTCTTTATTTTTTAATTCTTGCAAATCTGTTTCTAACTTTTCTTTTTCTTTCTGCAACTGTATTACTTCTTTTTCATAACGACTAGATGTATTTCTCACAGCTTCAGAAACTGCCTCTATATAAAGTAAAATATACAATTAGTGGAGATATTAACAAATTTAAAACCCAGGTCCAACTTATTTCTTCTAAAAGTATGACCTAATTTATTTTTTAATTAACAATAACAATTTTAGTAACAAATACTAATATAATAATCTTAAAAATAAATACTAACTAGATGAAAGTAACAATTCTCTACACAACCACAACAGCTTAAAAACCACCAGAAGTTAATAATAGAAATGACTTCAAGTGCCTACAAACCATATATTAGGTTATCCACAAATTTCTGAAAATTCCTTAGCAAAGTTTATTTAACATTTCAAGCTATCTAAATTATTTTTCTAGTCAACAAATTTCTTTATCATTGAAGTGAAGCAACTTCCTCTGCTCATTTTTTACAACACTTCTCTTTTTCACATTCAGTAACAATATCCAGAGAATGATATTCAATGACAACAATAAAAATACTTTCACTTTATTTTAAAGCAAAAAAAATCATAACACTAACTCGTAAAATTGAAAAAAAAGCAATTTCCACGAGGAATGACTCTGCATAATTTTTTTAATGCCCCATATTTATAAATTCTTATCATAATCTTATTCCTCATATCAAATATGAAATCCATTTTCTTGTAATATTTAAAACAATTTAAAAATTATTTTTTTCTTAAATTTTAGATTAAGAATTTTTCAAATTAATAAATAATTTAAAACATAAAACACAATATTAATTTTTATTTACCTTCCATTATTCTCTGAATTGAAGCAACTTCCTCTTTTCTCTTCCTTTGCTCACTTTCCACAACATTTTCTTTTTCACACTCAGCTACAGTAACTAGAGAGCGGCATTCATCTAATTCAGCTTGCAAGCGCTTCAATTCTTCTTGTAGGTGTTTAACATCTAAGTTTGAACTTTCTGAAAATTCATTGACTGGCAGTATACCTAAATAAGATGTTGACATTAAGTATAAAAATTATTACTTTTTTACTTATTTTAGTTGCAAATATACCCAAGAAAAAAATGCTTAATAATCAACTGATAGTTAGCATTGCATTAACTTTTCAAATTCAGAAGCAAAAATAGTTATTACAGAACTAAACATAGCAAATATTCTAATTCAATGAAATGAATCATAACAATTTGCTGACACAATGAAGAACAAATGCAATAAGCAATTAAAAAAGAAAATGAATTTAAAAATTTTATTTGAAGAAAATTTTCTGCATTTTGTTTAGTTACTAAAGGAATGAATACAAGTTTCAGTCCCAAATCAAGATGAGAGCACAGCATTTTAAAAAAAAAATAAAAGTTAAATTTAAAAATAAGAACTATTTTATACTTAGCATATTATTTTTTACGTGCCAATGACAAATAGTTCAGTACAGATTAAATTTTATAAAGAAGAAATTTCAAATATTATTGTGCAATGATTTTCTAAAATTTTAAATTGGATTAAATCAAGAAAAAATGCCTTCAATGTCTACAATTAGCTTTTGAGAGGGAAAATTCACCTCCTGCTACTGATTTCAGATGATTTACAGAATATATTAAAGGTCACAAATTTTCTCACAATAAACTCATAGGAAGTTATTGTCAAATATAATCCCAAATTACTTGTCTACCATATGGAAAATATTAATTGACAATAATTGTTACAATGTGTAATGCCAAAAACTTATACTTCACTCCATACAATAAACTTATTCATAAAGAACTGCAAGTGACAAAACTAATTTGCAAATTGGATAACAAATAATTTAAAATACTAAAACAGCCATTAATCAGAACAGAAACCATTAAATTACTTAAAGATAGTAGCCACCACATTTTTAAAATCACAATAGATGATAAAAACTGCATACCATTTTTTGACATGTCAAGAAAGCAAAGGATTCACCTTTGAATATGATCCCATGCAAATAGTAGCAAAAAGACAATGTGTTTTAGGAATAGATAAAAAAATATTCTGATTCTTTTGAAGCATAGGGCTCATCACAGCCTTTAAGTTAGAAGGAACAAACAACAATCACTGCAATCACAACACACATACAATAATTCTTTAAGGAAATATTAAGAAATTCTTAAGTGAGGATTAGATCCATCATGATAAAGCATTTTCTCATTCAGCAAAATTGGCAATTGAATTTTTTTAACAAAAACATGGTGATAAAAACATCTAAAGTAATATCATATTTCAACTATGACTTTTGTTAACTTCTAAAGAAAAAAATATTTTGAATATTGATGAAACTATATGAATATTTCCATTGCAAAAAGATATGAGATTGATGGAACTACTATAATTTTTTATCAATTTCAATAAATAAATGGGTTGAAGCATTTAACC
>JAPDSC010162410.1:0-17922 GCA_026290005.1 Latrodectus geometricus | reverse complement strand
ACATCTGTTTCCTCTGCGGCTCCTTTTATGTCGTTTGCACTACGACAGTTGCCAATCCTCACTCAGCAGCAAAGCTGAATTAAGTCCATGATTCAAGCCACTCTGAGCATGTCAAAACCTTAGAGTGGATCCTAGTAGAGATCCCCGTTAGTAAGACTAAGGCAGTCGAGAATATGATCAGGCTTAGCCTGGCAAGTCGTGCACTTATAACATGTAAGGACAACCCTTGCGCCATCTTTGTGAGTCATAGGCCTCAGGTGACCGTACCGAATATGAGAAATGACTGTCAGTTCTCGTCTGCTGTACTGGAGTGACAAAGAATCCTGTCTTTTATAGGGTGGCAATAAGTGAATTTTTACCTCTCCTTTTCTTGTATATAAATTACTGTTTCTAAGAACTTACATCAGCTTATTGTTTCTGTTAATATTCGTCTTTGAATCTGCCTTAAAATATTTGTATTTTATTTAGCGTATTCAAAATGAGTAACCGTTCAGATTTTTCTATATATGTTTATGCATATTATAATTCAGAAAATTTAACACACATATATGTATAGTTTTTCAAAGGTATCTACCATTTGGAGAATAATAGTTGCAACGAATAGAATGTTAACCCCTGGGTGGAAATAGTGTTCACAATATCGGAAATAGTGTTCACTTTCGTTGTGATGGCAACAGGCAAAGAAGATATCTATCGACTCTGCGGCCGTTAAGTGATTTATGTCGACTGCGAAAGCTCAGCTGCTGCACTATGGACATCGCAAGTCTTAATGGGAAAAGCTAAATTTTAGTGTCCCCTGTCAGTCGTAGTTTGTTTTCTTACCTAATTGTAGTACATAGCATTTTTTTCCATTTTCTCATATATATGTATAATGTAACGTTATGTTTACTTCTAGTAGTATTTCTAGTATATATTAATATACTCAATATTAAATGCTAAAATCAAGATAAGTATTTTTATATTTAATGATAAAGATATATATTTCATGGCAAATCTTCTTCAGATATAAATATGCTAGTATACTATATTTTATGATTAATCATTTTTTTTTCACAGAAATTAGGAATTTGTACTGTTTTCCATTATTGTTGATTTTTTTATTTTTCTATCCTAATTTAATGAATAGAATATTTTAATTGTATTGTATTAGTTGCTTCAATCTTTGACATAATTAATTTTTTTAAAAATATCCCGTATAAAAAGCATTATTTTTTTTTTAATTTTTTTAAATATTTATCAATTCTTCAATATATTTTTTTTCACAAAATAAAGTGAAAAATATGATTACTATTAGATATTATTAATTATAATAATATTACTATTAGAAAATTATTAATTTTTAGTGGCACACATAATCCTTATTTCTTTAGCTGTTGTACTGGTACTACATAATTATTTGTTTGAAATGTTTCGTAAACTTAACTCAAGAACTGCTTATGTGATTATTTTGACCCAAAAATAATTTTCTTTCTAGAACTATAATCTAGTGCAAATAATATATCTGTTGTTTAGAGTTCTCTTTTTCTAATGATACTATGGTGGGAGATAGATTCAGAAAATGTATAAAATATCTGCGAAACAATAAAAAACACCATCAGAATGGCTTCAAACAAATAAATTCTTTTTAATTTCTGAAATTTGAAAAAATTTATTGAAAATTCGATATCCTTCTATATACCAGGACTATATATAACAATAGATGAACAGCTGTTCCCGTCTAAAACCAGATGTCTTTTTTTTACAATGTTTACCAAGTAAATCAGATAAATTTGATATCAAGTTCAAATTTGTTTCTGATGTTAATAGTAAATACGTGCTAAAAGTTTTCCAAGTTTGGGAAAAGATGAAGAACGCCCTGAAAACTTATCTCTCTCCAAATACGTCGTTTTGCGTTTGACAAAGACTTTCGAAAATAAAGGAAAAAATATCCCAAAAAATAATGTTCTAACTACACTAAATCTGTCCCAAAAGTTAAAAACGAACAAAACTAATTTAACTGGAATGATGAAATGAAATCTGAAAGAAGTACCTGAATTTGTGTAGAAAGTTGAACTGTTATTCTATACATTGTTACTGGAGCATGATGATACAACTTCAACAGTTTATAAGCGAAATACTAGAAAAAATGTCTTATTTTTGAGTTCCTTTCATCTCACAGTTTATATCTACAATAATCATCCAAAAAAAGCTTCCAGAAACAATATCACTTTATAACTCAACAAAATTAGGAGTCCACATTGCAGACCAAGTGGCTCTGAAATATTCAGTGAAAGCAGGATCAAGGAGGAGGCTAGTTCAAGTATTCTACAGTATTCTTGATCTTGCACGGATTAATTCATAAATTTTATAAAAAAAAAGTTACTGGAAAAAATTATGAGGAGATAATTCTACGACAACACATTGAAGAGTTGTGTAGTGAGTATATTCATAAAAAGCACACGCCAGATACACAGGAAAAGCGGATATTATTGAAGAATCTGAGCCGTTGCAAAAACAGGCTCATTGTCAAGAGAAGAAACAACTAGACTTTCAACTTTCAAGAGAAGAAACAAAACTAGATACTTGTTTTGATGGTAAAATACCGATTTGTGAAAAGTGTTCAAATTACATAAAAAAGAATTTTCCCAAAATATGCATGAACTGTGTATAACTAGTAAGAAATTTAAATATTTAAATTAAAATTGTCTGTATATTTTACGAACTGTATACGATATTCCATACTGTAAAATATTATTTTTATCACTTATTATAAAAATTTTATGTTAAAAATAAATAAATGTCATTAGCAAATCACTGCAGCGTACTTTTAGCATAATAACACATGTTTTAATTGATAGGGATCAATTTGACTAAACCCGCGGTTTTACGGATTACCGAAACTGCAATGTTTCTAGCTTTAAGTATTTTCACATTAGTTTAGTTTTAATGTCCATGATTTTATGAATTATAAATCATTAAACTATCTCATGTCAGAATTAAATTTTGCTTTAGAACCAAAATATAAAGAAATGTAAAAAGTTTTTTTTAAAAATCCATTCATTTTTATAACAGTAGTTTTTAATTTTATTTGAAGCCATTACTGTGTACTTAATAAGACTTTCTCTAATATATTTATGTGGTTAGATATTCTCAACACTTTAGTTTCTTTTTTTTTCATTATTATTTTAGGATTTCTAGTTAGTTCATAGGGAAAGGAAATAGTTCTTTATTTCAGTTTAAATACTTGAAATTGCTTTTTATATTTTAAGAAATAATTACTAATTATGACTTAATAGCATAGCATTATGTCATCAACAAATAAAAAATGTCTGACTTAATAATTTAAACTATTTTTACTTTATACCTAGCCATTATCTGTGAAGCATAAAAGTAACTAATAAACTATTCTTAAATTACTCTTTTATATAGCTTCAGAAAATATATATTTTAAGAAAATTGAACATTTTAGATTCTTATTTTGTATTGTCCCCATTAAACATATAAAATCAAGCAAAAAAACAAACAGAATAAACCAAATGAATGAAAGAAGAGCTTAGTTATTGTAGCAATTGTAAAGGGTTACTCATTCAATTAAGTATGATAAAATATGTTTCGATCTACTTTTTGAAAACAAGACTTTCTAAGACTTCAGTACATTTCAAATCAATTATTTTTTAAACTCATAAACATTTGTGATAATATCTTTTCAGCATTTATTTATTCCTAATTGACTGTCAAGACTATTTTTAGCGAGGTTTCTTTCAACAAAAAGATACTCACATAACACTTTAATCCATTTTATGTGGTTCGGATCACGATATTACACTATGCACCTTATGAATAATGTAAGTTTTTTCTTCTTATACTATTTATTCCAGAATGTTACAAAGATAATCAATGTCAGTTATGGATTATGCATAATAGATGCCCTTTCTCCTTTATCTTAATATTCATTTCATATTATTTCACGCTGTTTCTTGTGGTGTTGACGTCTATGATGAATTATTTGGTATGTTCAATTGATGATGAAAGCAATAAGTGAACAGGACGTCATGTCTAAGTCTTTTATATCTAAGAATGTTTTCAAATGGAATATCTATTTATAATTTAGTTTTAAAGTAATTAGTAGAGGGATGTCCTTTAAAAACTTCAATGAAGGCAACTTATTTATTGAAATAAATCATCGGTGTTTTTATTTTTAATATCAGTAGAATTAAAAATATAACTATTGCATAGTTAAAAAACGCACATTTTAATTACACTTCTGAAAACATTAGCTGTACAAATAAACACATTATTAAATAATAAGTAAAAATACACTATACAATCAAAGGAAGTACAGTGAAATCCATTGTTAATTAAATGGGCAAAGGAATATGAAAAATTATAGTAAATTTCATTGTAAAAATGGAAGAAAATCGTTTGCATCTGGGTTGGCGCTTTAATTTGCATAGTTTATCGTTTGCTTTTATTCCAAAGAGACGCCCTTTTTTATATTTTCATTGGCATTTGTTATATTTAGGATAAAAATTTCGTTCATATTAAATTTTTATATGAAGGATTTGATATTCTGTTATTCAATCACCATATATATAGTAAACTACATTTTTCTCATTGTGTATTGTGCCAAATGTTAGTTTACTTTGTGATTTATATAACTTTTTGAAATTTGATTGAAATTTTAAAATGAATTTGTGCAATATGTTCTTTGAAAAGAGCGTTAATAATTTTTTATTAATATTTGAAATATTTCATAATAGCCTATTCACGTTATTTAATTTTGATGAATATTTCAGTCTTTTAATTCCTATGAAATTAGATTTGTATTTAAATACTTAAGCATGTTTTATTCTTTTAAAATCACTACATTATATTCGTTATAAGATAAATTTGGATAACCATCTATTCTGTTGCATTCTTAGAATTATTCCCTTAAATATGTTAGAGAAACGCTTTATTTTTTTATTGACAATTCTCGGATTTCATTCCATTGGTTCTTTATTTTAATTTTACTCCCTAAAAAACTCACAAATCGCATTTTTTACGTACAAAATTTTATCATATTTTTATTGTGGTATAAACTTATATGTATTCTTTAATAATTAGATAAATCCTAGAGAGAAATTATTCCATTTTATGAACTTATTAATTAAATTTAAAATATATTCCTTTTTTATTAACATTTTATTGATAAATGATCTTTATAAGAATTATTTTTCATATACATTTTGTTAAAGAGAATTAAATTAGATGTTTATTTGGAAAATACAAAATAAACTTTAATTTTTTAAAAAATTATCTTAAATGTAATTCTATTTAATCAAATGTAATTAAAAATACTTTTTTTAAGATAGGAAGAAATATTTTTAAATACCTGTTATTAAATAATAATTTAATTCAGATCATTAATTTGAGTTCTAATTTATAATATGTATTTAAAAATATTCATTTCTTCAAAAAGAATATTTTTAAATATATATTGTAAAAGAGTTCGACTTAATGATTTTAATTAAAACAAAAGTAGAATTTTATTAACATTTATTTCTAAATGAAAATATTTATGTAATTGAAAAATTTCATGCATTTAAAAAAGATTTATATTGAATTAAAGAAGATTTATTTTTAAATGTGCTTTATAACACTTATATAAGAAATATTGATTTTTAAATCAGTTTCATAAAATGGAATTTGTTTTAAATGGAATTTATTTTAAAACCAGATTTTTTATCCCAAATATATACAATATCTTACTCACTTTTCCTGTTTTAGGTGAAAAAGTGAGCATTCAAACGTTTCAAAATTTACAATGATAACATAAACATATATTGAAAAATAAAGTAAAATAAGTGTGGAAAGTCACAGAAACTTGATATACAATCAGAAGATAGCTTAATATACGAATTTAAGACACAAGTGTATCATTTTGAGCAAAAAATTCATAAAATATATCTTCTTAATGACTGCAAGACTTTATATTGAATTCAGGATGGAGAATTTATCGAAAAAAATATTAGTAAATATTTTTGGTGTTTTTGGTAACACAATTAGCTTTAAACAGACTTGAATTCATATATTTCGTATACATATTGTTTCACTCCTAAATAAAGAATTGTATTTTTACTGTTCATTAGAGTTCTATAAAAATAATTTTGATATTAAACGTAAAGAGATGTTTTTATACACAGAGTCATTTATTTATTTGAAATGCTCAGACATCTGGCTATGATCTCGCTTTTTGATTTAGGTCTCGTCTTTTGGCAATAATGACACCTATGTATAGAGGATAACTCAGTGGGCGTGCCATCATGTTTCCAAAAGTGAATGAATTTTCGTAATTTAGAAGCGTAACCAAGCAGAAGATCCCTACAATTAGAAGTATTATTTCACTTGGAGGACATTGCTATCACGCCCTAGCAACAGTTAGAGAAAACGATGGATCTTCGGTTACGTCGGTATTCAAAATTCCAGGTGATTTATATTGTAATTAAGTAAACTCTGTAAAGTTAATCAATAATCCTCAGTTGAATATTTGCTTAAGATACAAAATAAAGAGACTAACTTTAACTACAATAAGCATACATTTCTATTTAAATAGTTACATATTAAGTTACTTATTGTAGCTGAATCTGAAATAATATTTGAGTAATCTAAATCATGTTTCATATGGAAAATGTATTAGATTACTCAAATATTATTTCAGATTCAGCTACAATAAGTAACTTAATATGTTACTATTTAATCTCTGAGTTTATCAAATTATCTCTGAGTTCATAACACATTATTAATCAGCAAATGTCTTTTAAAATTGCTTATTCAATGTATACCTACAAAACGGAAACACATATATTAAATTATTTGAATCTTAAAAATAGTTAAAAATGTCTTTTAAAATTGTTAACTATAATATAAATATTTCTGCGTCCATTCATTATGTGCTTAGAATTTCAATAAAGCATAAATTACTTTATTTAATGAAAAGAGATGATGTGTAGCATTTCCTCCCAATGATGAAAATAATCCACATCTCTTTCATAGCTTCTTACATGAAATGGGTTCTTAATTAAAAGTTTCATTAGATTTAGGACAAAAAGAAAAAATGTCATATGGAAATGTCAATAAAGTTAATGGGAAAAAATGATAATAGTTGTAAATAGCTAATGTAATAGAGTTTATAAAACTTTCAGCAATGAATTGTAAAATACAAAGTTTTACTTTGTATTTTACAATTCATTTTGCGAAAAGGGCTTAAAAAATTACAGTAATACCTTTGTAAACAGAATTTTAAGGATGTGCTATAAATTTACCACAGATTTTTCTGCTGATATATAAATTATTAAATATTTCTTTTCTCTCTCACTTTTTTTTAATTTACTTTTTATTTTATTAGCTATAATACAATAGCAGTATAATTTTCAAACAGATGGACAATTTATTATTGTTGATTAAAGCAATTTTCATTTTTTTGAAAAAGACATATTTACCATATCATCCTTTTCTTTGATGTTATAAAGTGAATTTATACGTTAATAACTATTTATATAATGTTAAAGAATATTTTTATTATCAGACATAATTTTATTTGTATGAAAATTTATTAAATACAAATTTCGTCTGTCTTAAAATGCATTAATCTTTATTCAAAAATATTTACATTTATTTATTTGAAACTTGGAGAAGATTACAAATTCAATGTGAAAATGAAGAAGAGGTTAAAAAAGGAGACAAAATTTAATTTCTATGCTATGTTATTAAAAGTTTCGAAAATACTGTTACTGGAATGAATATTTATGTTACATCTAGTTTCACACAATTTGTATCATGTCAAAAATATTCAATGACGTCAAAGAGGAAAATGGATTTAGAGCCATAGGTGATAAATAAAAACAACATTGAAAAACTGAAAATTTTAAGTAGATAAAAATGCAGAAACGATACATTTACGTAAAAAAAAATGACTTTCTTTGACACATAAAATTAGAATGCAATATGTTAAAAGAATCTTACGTGTTTAAATATGCAAATGCATTCTTTAAAAAACAATATAGTTGTGATTCAAAGTATTCCATCATTTGTTATACATTAAAACTCAAATATTTATCTGAAGACAAAAAAATAATAAATTTAACGGACTGTTTATGAAATTATATCATTATGATAATTTAAAATAGATTCATTAGATAAAAATGATTATATTATAAATTCACCCATAAATTTTCAAAAGATAAATAAAATTAAGTCTTTTCAGTTTTCATCAGATACTGCAAATCAAAATTTATAAATATAATTTATTTCATAATATAATTTACTTCATAATATAAAAAAAATAAATATAATTCAGCAATAGCATATACGAATAAATATTTCAAATATATTGCTGAAGAATTGAGTGCACAATTTTAATATGTGGATGCAAAGTACCTATCAAATACTAAACAATTCCAAAACAGTAATAAAAATTATCAAATGGTTAATGAAATAAGATAATCAGTAGAGAACTTCAAAATTGTACTACATGTTTCAATTGTAATATAATGTGGAAAATACGATCTTTATTTTTTATTGCACTATAAATTAATCGTGTAATTGGTAGAATTCTAATTGGGCCCAAACCATCGCCATGCATGTAAGGCCTCACCAAATTAGAAGATTAAGAGCCCAAACTGGGTATGTTGGAAAAGAGTCTTCAATCTAGAAGTGAACTTGAAGTTCCTATTCATTGGTTTTTAATATGACAGTTTTCAAACTACATTTATTATGGTTGCAATTTTATTACAATCTGTATTACGGAACATTTTTAAAAACAAACCGCAGACAATTTTTTTTTCAATCAAAATATATTTAAATGATAATTTCGGTGAAAAAAAAATTAATCTTGTGAAAATTAAATATTTGTTTTAGAAATTTCAGTAAAAAATAATAGTATTAAAATATTTATGAGCAAATATAAAAGTACATAATTGGAATTAAAAAATATGGAAATAATATAATTTTTAAAAAGGCAAACAATTTTCATTCAAAGCGATTCATTACAATAAAAATTAATATATTTATTCTTTACGTTATCTTTTGCTTTTAAAATATATGAACACTTGTGTTCTTTTTAAAAGAATATATATATATTTTTTTATGATTTTTCTGTTTTATATTGAGTGTTAATGCACTATCATGAGCGAAAACAGAGCCGAATTTTACACGTTATTCAATACTAAAAGTAAGGAAGATATTGTTGAATGTTGTATATGCATGTTAATTTAGTTTCTTAATTGCATGAATGTTCAAGATGAGGTGAGAGAATGATTTTAAGTGTGAATAATAGTGAAAGGATTCTATGGTTGGAATAGTGATGTCGCAGAAGAAGTAAAGATGTGGATGCTCATAATGTTCGTCTTAATATTTTATATTGTTATATATTTTTCATAACAGTATTAAAATTATTTTTAATTTTTTTTAATATAAAGTAGTTTACTGAAATATATCTATTTACTCATTTTTAAAACATGAAAATAATTTATAAGTAATTTCAGTAATTATTTTTTAATTCTGTCCTGATAAATAAAATCAAACCCCATATAAAACTCAAAGCATAGATCAAAGATAATAAGAAAATTTAGGAAAATGATCATCATCTATAAAACTATTCATAGGTAATGATCATTTTTCTAAGTTACCTTACTATATTTGATCTATGCCTTAAATTTTATTTTTTTTTATTTTATTTAACATTGCCTAAGAAACTTTTCATAGATTATAAGTGATATTCATAATTCTACGATGAAAGAAGCAAGAAAAATTTTAAATCCCTACATCGATAGTCATACGTGCAGAAGACATTTTTTTTTAAGTGCATAACGGAGGTTTAATTTATAAAATTTCAAAAATTAAGTACAAAATGTTTTGTCAATTCTATCATCTAATTTATAGCAACGTGGGAAAAGGGATAGTTATGGAAATTGCGTTCAAGATATTTCTTTTCAAAATTAACGTTATACTTCGTGAATGATAAATATATATAAACAAATAAAGAATTTAGTGGAGGTATTTACTTTTTACCAAATGTGCTATACGTAAGCATCATAGATTGTACAATTATAATCAGTCACATAAGCAAAAATAGTGATATTAATTACAAGCCGAAAATAGTGATATTAATTTATTATTACACCTATTACAAATAGAATAGAATAGCAAATTTTAAGTGTTTGCTGACTATTTTATCTATACATAAACAGCTGTAATTAAAAATTATTCTATGTAACAAAAATTTCATATTCAAATATATTATCATTTTTGTATGAAATCCCTGTGTTTTAGTTTATCCATATAAAACCCTTTTCTGAGGAAAATGGCAGCATATACGCAATTTCAGAATTAAATATCTGAACAACATTACTTGAGAAAACTTAATTAATACTATACCGTGTTTTAAGATTAAGGACTTGTGTTACCTTTTGTATCTTATTTCATTCAATTCAATGTGGAGATAAAACTGAGATGTTACCGAATATCATTTCCAATAAAGATTAATTTCAGAATATTTTCCCATTGCTATGCATAATTCCTCTTATTTTTTTTATCTCATATACATAGATTCATTAACATCAGTTAATTATGTATTTATAGTCACTCATTTTCTTAAAATAATTACAAAATAAGAGACAGATTATGTATTTCAGGATGAAAATTATATCTAAAGCATTTTTTCTAGTTAGATCTTACTATACTTTTTAAACAGCAGTTTACGAATGATCTGTCCAACACCGACGATAAAAAGAGTTTGTAGTGAGACATTTTATTAAAGTTTTTCTACGGCAGAATAGCAATTTTTTGAAAACAGTTTTTCGAAAAATAGTTTTAATTTCTTGTTAGCATAACAGCTTCCATACTATATACATTCTTCTGATTACGTTAAATAGTTATTTTTAAATCAATATGATGAAATATAAATTCAATAAATATTATAACCAGTTAACGCCTAATATTATTTAATCACAAAATTCAAGTTTATAGTTTAGACAATGTATTCTGTTACTGTGATACTTCCACTTTCCTATTATTGAATCTCAAATATTTAAAAGGCTTTCAAAATAATGTTGTGGAAAAATTTCTGCATTTTAAATATACATCTCATATAATATTTTTACGTTGAAGTTGAGAGACATAAAGTGTCCTGGAAATAATTTAAAAAATCCCTCCTTTGCTAAGATTTCAAATTTTTTTGCACTCATCATATTACTAAATTGTATAATTGGCAATATAATTTGCTTGTTCTCTACATTTTTTATTGTAGCGTTATGTAAAATTTAGTCTTCATCTTTAAGAATGCAATGAATGAAGTAAATGCATTAAGTTACATACATAAATAAGTCATAATCGCAGAAACTTCAGCAATTATAACATAGTTTATATAAAGTATTCCCCACTTTTAAAATAATTACCAATGTAATTTTTAATCAGCAAGAGATTTGAGTATGTCTTACGAAAAATAATCTCTTCTTCATAATTTGCATAAAAATATAGAATGATAAATTTAAGTTCAACTGTTTTTCGTCACCTTTATGTTATTGTTTTTTGCAACCATTTATGCTTTTTGTTGCAAATATTAATTTTCTCAATCTAATTTTTGAAATGATTAGGAACATTCCTAATATCACAAATTTCAAAATAAAAGAAAAATATAATACAATAAATAAGATAAAAATACTTTTGTTCACAAACATGAGGAAAATATTTTAAAGTTTCCTTTTATGCATTTACTTATTAAACAAGTAAGCACAATAATAAATCAGCTTTTAAAAGGGTCTCGCAACCAACCAATTACGGCCATTTGAAGTAGAATGTTAATGGTCAAGCTGGAAAATTACATTTAAGTTTCGAAACAAAAAGAAATGAAACAAGCATCCATTAAAAGTCCATTTATAACGAGAATAAATAATGGAAAGAAACAGTTGATGCTGTGTTCTGAATAATTACTGAGAAGAAAATAACTATTTTTTTTACATATTATTCATATTCTTTACTATTTAGCATTCGATTTTTAGAATAAAAGAAAACTTATAAAAATTGGCTGTTAAAATGGCTATTTTTTTTTTTAATTTTCTTTAGAAACGTAATACCTATTTCCACAGTTACACTAAATGTAAATGAATATTTTTTTTCAATGGATATTTTTTTTTTTTTTTGAAATTTATTCTAACATCATTTCATTATTTTTCTAATAATAGGTGCGTAAAAAGATTCAAAGTTTCAATATGAACAACTTTTATTGTATTTTTAATAATTACTTTTGCTTAATTATTAATTTTGTTTATGGTAAATATATATATCGTAAACAATGATTGTCATCCTGGTGTCTACCACGCAGAAGTGAGTGATTTTAATTTCCATGATGGGTGGTACCGACATAGTTGTTGCTGTTTTCACTCAAAGGTCATTTTTTTGCTCTTAATGCTAATTATATCAGAATTAATGGGGATTCCGAACCACAACAAACATGCATGCTTTTCAGAGAGATTTGAATCCTTTAAACAGATATACAGTGATCGTTCAGTGACCAATTTTAGTAAGGATAGTAGCGAAGTAACTAAATGTGGCGCCATAATTAGCAAAATTAGCAAAGAACATCAACATAAAGTATTTGGTAATTTATAGCTTATGTCTTAATCTTATGTCTATATCTCTATTTCATAAATTTCGAAAAATTTTTCTTCCTTATATATTATCATTGCTATGGAATCAGGGATCCAATAGAAAGTCTTACCATCTATAGAGATACAACAGTGGGGGTGGGTAAAAACATTTTGAATACTCTTAGAATATGGGTTTACTTTTCATTAAGATCACTGTGATTCAATTGTAAAACAATGTTATCTGGATTAAAAATAACTAGATTTGAAAGTCACAGTTAATTTTCTACACAATAGTTAATTTTCTATTATAAAAGGAAATTGTGATGTACCTAGTTACTATAGGTCTATTGTGGATAGATGAGATTTTTTGTTAGACTATGAGTAACTATAAGACACAGGAAGTTTCAAAATTAGCGAAAATCCATTATATTGTATAATTGGTAATTATTATTTCATACTTACTATAATTCTGTGTTATGAATATTTTAAAGTAACTTCTTTGATTTATAATACCAACTACTATAGAATTGAGAAGCACTGTCATAAATGTGTTTCAGTGCTAGCTTAATTACAAGAGGAAGAGGTAAATATAAAAAGGTTAATAATCCCTGCTGCAGGATATAAGTTTTTTTTTGTATGAATTAACATGGCCCAAATATAAGAAATTGTTTTTTCTACACCTTATTAATGAAATATTTTCCTACTAAATACTATATATATAATTTTAAAATATTTTCAAAAATTTTTAAATGCCTAGCTATGAACTTTGCAGTAGTAAAATAAGCTGTTCATTGTGAACTGACCTTAACCTCAGAATAAAGTTGTGTTATTAGAAAAGATTTATGCCAAAATTCATCCCAGCCACTGGTGAACAGTAAAACATGATTTACATTTGGCTTTCTGTGTGAACATTTATAGAAGAAAGTGGTCTATAGTTGATTGAGTTTTACAATTGTTCGATGATAGACTCACATTTTGTTTATAAAAAGACTCACAAAGAAAGCACTAATACAAATTAAATGATAAAAACATTATTCCCAGTCTTTAATTTTTGGAATATATACTACATTCTGGTCTCATGTTGTTTAATATTTATATTTATGAAGAAATGAAAAGGTTTTTATGCTTTTAAAATGGAATTGGAAATATTAAAATGTAGTAAAATTCTCATGTTTATTGATAACTTAAATAATAGATTAAATTTTCATGCCAATTATACATTGATGAAGTTATGAGTAATTACTGGGAAAATAAAGATCCACTTTTGAATTACTTCTGGCGGTTATGTACAAAATGCATTACAAAATACGCATTACACTGATCGAAGTTATTAGCAAATTAAATATTGAAATTATTGTGACTATATCCACCAAAAATGAGTATATTATTATAAAATTGGTTAATAGCTATATAATATACTTGAAACAAATATCCAATAATAAATATTTTGTTCCATTATTAGAAATAAACAATAAAGACAATAATCAAATCCTCTTAAATATCAAACAAACAACGCTCCAATTTTTTTTACCAAATAAATAAAGCAGTAATATGTAAGTTTGTAATATAGTTGAATTCAGCATTTATATATGGTATACAATTCCCTACATTGAAGGATTTAAGTTCATTTTAACTCTAATAATAATTTGATTGCTTGAAGATGTCAAGATAAATGCTTGAATGATTGAAAAACAAAGTGAAATCTTTTATTAAATTTCTTGTGTTTGCTTTCATGACTCTATTCACGTTAGCTCATTCTTAAATAAGCATCATTAAACCATTATTAAAAATTTTTTATCTGTCTTATTTATTCAAATATTTATTAGAACCTTTAGTAGTAATAAATGCTTCAAGAATTGTGGAAACGCACAATTTTTTCAATTTGCTCCAATCATTTTTATAGTTGGTTAATTCAAATTGGAATTGTAAAACAACGATTCAAATCACCAATTCATTTGAAAAGTTTTCCATAATATAATACATTATCCTTTTAATCAATTATAATCGCTTTCAATTTTTAAATATAATTAAAATGGATTTTTAAAACAAAAAGTGGATACCTAAACTATTGTAAATTACATGTACTTGTGTTGATATAATTTTAATAACATTTTTTTTTAAATTTCTACGTGGAATTCTTTATTAAATATTTTACAAATGATAAATAAAAATAATGATTGAAATCATATCATTGTTTTCAGTGACTTTTAAATTTTTTCTTGATGTTACAGTCATATTGTTAACAATTACAGTAATTTTAATTTCCCCAATTAATCTAATTAAGTAATATTTTTTATTCATCATTCATGAAATTATAAGAATTATAACTAAACTTACTTTAAAATTTTGTTAGACATATTATAATTGTAATTTAATTCAAATTACAATGATTCAATGCTAAAATAGTTAATATTTAATCAGTATATTGCATCCTATATATAAAATGATTGTTAATTGGAAACCGAAAATCTTAGCAAATATTAATAGTTGAAAGACTTAAGTTATTATTGATTATTAAATATTAAAATTAGTTGATTTGATGAAAGTATTAACTTTCTCATTAAGTGTTAATTTAAAAATTTGTAAAAATTATTTCTGCATAACAGCTATACGCTCTTGAATAGAAGTATTTTAATTCGAAACGTTCTCTTTTAAATTATTGGATTCTATTCTGGTATAGTTTTCTGCATGAAATTTTTGTGATAACTTCTTACTTGAATAGCGGTTTATTGCCTACATTCCCATAAGAAGTAGTTCTTAAAATTCATCTTTCCAGTTTTAACCAGTATAATTAAATTACAAAATGAAATAAAAGTCGCTTTCCAAAAGTTGTATATTCAAGACATTTTGTGAAATTAATTACAATTAAATAGAAATGTAAACATTTATCATGGCAGTAAGAGAAATTCAACAAAAACTAACTAATAACAATAGGAAATACAGATTATTGATAACTTAAAAATTTCCGGCTAGAAAATATAGTTGATAACAGTGTTCTGGAATCTTGAAACAAAAAAATCTCGCAAAAAGCGAACTACAGTTATTTGAATCTATTTCGAATTCTTTCTTTTACATTTAAATTGTAACAGTTTTTCAATATGCCTGATAAAAGGATGACTGTTTGAAATGATTTTTAAATTTTCAACAATGAGTTAAGAATTCGATGTAAAGGTAAAATACGTGTTTAATAGAAATAGAAAACATTTTATTGATTTCTTAAACATTTATTTGTAACATTAACAATTAATAATTTTATGGATTCCATTTTAAAACACCGATCTGATTAAAATGTTTTCAAATTTTGTGATCAAAATATTAAATCTGAAGAAAAATTTTAATATAAGGTAGAGACATTGTTGGCATTATTTTCCTTCAAATTTAAGTTATCCATGATGCATTGTAAGCGAATATTTTATAATGACCAAAGTCTACGGGTCCAATAAGATTAAATTTAGAATTCATTGCATCATGAACTCTCCATAATGGAAATATTCTTTAAAATAATTATCTAAGTGATTACGAGAGTAAAAAAAGCAACTAAACAAGTATATTTATGGTAGACATTACAAATGTTCCAAATTGATCCTGACAAGCAGGATGATTAAGGTTATTAATTTCTCTATTATCATCATCAGATAATATAGAAAGCTATTTATCAAGGAGTATAAACTGAGTTAAAGAAAAAGGTAATTATTAAGAATTCAAGAAAAAAATTAAACAACAGAATTTGGTTTATTCAAACTAACCGTTTAAAATAATAAATGTTGGTAAATAGTAAAAAGTACAAAAAAAGTATTTTCTTGTTTTCCGTTCATTTATGTGTACTTCAGAACTTTCAGATTCCTAGCATAACATTTGATGCCCATTATTTGATAACATTTCAGATTCATTTATTCATATTCCAGATGACTTTGTGAACATAGTCTTTGGAGAAGGAATGAAATCCAACTAGTTATTTATTATTAAAAATTCAAGGTTGGCAATTTGTTTGTATAAGTACAGCAAATTACATAATTTTCTATTTTTCAGTAAAAAAGCATAAATTTTACAGAAATGTATTTTAAATGTTAGCTATATAAATCCTTCTTAGAATGTTAACGAAATTACTGGTGCGTATATTATACGAATCGTATTGAAATTTCTTCTGAGGATGTAAAATTATTAGTTTTGTATTACAATCCAAAAATAGCTTATCATTTGTAGATATATGTAATCGTTTCAAATGTTTCATCCAGTTAAAGTAAACTATTACTCAAATGAGATACTTTAAAAGCAAATAATATATTTTATGAATTATTTTTTAAACAAAAAGTATTTTCCCTTTTTTTAATAGAAATGATAATATTTTACATTCTAGACATAAAGACGACATAAAATAAATTTCATAGATCTATCCATTTCTTGAATAATTCTATGTTGTCTTTTAGTTTAAAATCTGTAAATTTTCATTTTTATTTACTAAGATGTATTTATTCTCAGAAATTATTCCCAATAGTTATTTTTTAAAATTAATGATAGGATCCATTAGTTATTCAACGAAAATTAATAAAATTGATGCCTGAGTTTTTTTAATGGAAGAGCAAATAAATTCGAAATTATTTTGGTAAAAGTACTTATTATGTGTGGAATTCTAATTTTATATTTGATGTTTTATTCGATATCGCAGAACGTTTATAAGTTGTTTTCAAAAAGAATGAGCCTTTATAGTCCTATTCTCTATTAATTTTTAAATATCTAAGCAGTATCTATATTATAATTTTCTAAAATCTTATTTAAAAAATTATATTTCAGCTATAGATATAGACAAATAGAATGCGATAAATAAATTTGTAATGGAATGTATAAATATCTTGTTCTTATTTGTACTCACAATTTATGCTGTTAAATATGTTACCATATAAAATAAATTCTAAAATATATATTTTCTGTATAATATTATAAAAACTTTTACTTATATATATATATATATATATATATATATATATATATATATATATATATATATATATATATTACATTTTCTTGTTGTGGGGACAGGCCAAATAACAAAAATATAACAAATATAACAGTTTAAGGATCTTCAGCCACATAAACTGGAGTTCTTTAAACTAACCTCTTTGACTACTAATGCCAGAAGACGAATTTTTTATACCAATAGCTCACTCTTATAATATGTATTTTCTCCTTCTTTATTGAATACATGAGTCCAAAAATTATCTCAAACAACAAGCAGTCACAGATCTGGTAAAAACAGAAGTCCCTGTACTGGCAGTATATATACTTCACTTCACGTTCCAAGTATTAATTAGAAAAAAAA
>JAPDSC010162406.1:0-10447 GCA_026290005.1 Latrodectus geometricus | reverse complement strand
AAAGTCAAATGGGTTTAAATTAAATGAATAAAACCAATTGCCTTTAAAAAGGCAAAAAGGTTTCTGTGGGGTGGCTCCCCCACTAAATCATACAAGGTTAAAATATCTGTTTTAAAAAATATAAAACGATACAAGTTAAAATCAGGACATGAAATTAAAATATGATGAACAGAGTATGGTACATCACACGTTTCACACCATGGATTTAATTCACTTAGAAATAGATGTCTATGTGTGAAACGTGTGTGTCCGATACGAAGGCGAGTTAATCTAACATCTGCTCTTCGTATCGGTAAAACTGATGATGGAATGAAGGATGGAAATATGGCACACATTCTGTTCGTGACCTGCATACTCCATAACTCCTGCCAGAGAGAGTTAATAAATCTTTTTACAACCCTTCTCACGTCGAAAAGAGGGACAGATGAATGAAGTAAGGACGATGCAGCTTTAGCGGCTGCATCCGCCTTTTCATTTCCCTCGAGACCTACATGACCCGGGATCCAGCAGAAAATGATGTCATAACCCTTGCCAGCAAGGGAATCCAATGCTCTGAAAATCTTGGACACAACAGGATGACATATATTGGAGTTTCTCAACGCTTCCAGAACAATCAAACTGTCAGTATACATGCAGATTTTATTAAACTGCTCTGTATTCACTAGCTGAAGGGCTTGATAGATAGCCGATGCTTCAGCGGTAAAGACGGAGCAGGACGTATGGAGGCTGTAACCATGACTGGTATCAGCATAAAATATGCCACAGCCAACATGTCCTGCAGTTTTTGAACCATCCGTGAATACAGGCGTGTATGATGAATACTGACAGCGATGAGATAGATAAAGCTGTTGAAAAACTGTTGAGGTTGTGTCCGATTTTGTATACTGAGCAAATGGATTAATGATAGTTATCTGTGGATCGTACCAGGGAGGAAGTGAATGGAAGTCCGTTTTAATAAAACGTACATCATGTAGGTCTGTTAAATGGAGTTGATCTTTAGTTCGAGTGAGAAAAGGTTGGATGCTATAGATACGAGCATCATATAATCTCTTCAGAGCAGGAGAAATTTCGAAGGATCGTAAAGGATGATGTCGATCAGACATAACCTTAGCGTAATAATTGAGAGACAGCTGCATTCGTCTCAGGTCTAAAGGCAATTGATGACAAATGGCATAAAGACTCTGGACGGGTGATGTGCGGAATGCGCCGGAACATATTCTCAAAGCAGAGTGATGAACTGTGTCCAGTCTGCGTAAAACAGATTGATTGATTGGTTGATTTTAATGGCGCAAGGTCCAAATATGGACAAGCTGCGCCAGACATCAGTTGGAAATCAATCCCTTTTCTCTAGTCCATTAAAAACATGACAATACAAACTTTTAAAATAAAATATGCATATTTATACTCATTAAAACATTTGTGATGAAAATATTTTTAAAAGCTGATAAAATAAATAAAAATGAAAACTTATGAGTAAAATATTTATAAATTTAGATAAAATGAATAAAATCAATAGCTTTTAAAAACGCAAACAGATTGCGATGGGGTGGTTCCCCTAGCAAGTCTGGTAATGTTAAAATATCACTATTAAAATATATGATGCGCAAATGGTTAAAATCTGGACAAACAATTAAAATATGATGCACTGTGTATGGTTCATCACACGTTTCACACCAAGGAGTTAAGTCACTCAAGAAGAGATGTTTGTGGGTGAAACGCGTGTGACCAATACGAAGGCGAGTCAGTCTGACATCTGCACTTCGTACAGGTAAAACATGTAATGGGATGATAAATGAAAATATGGAATGGAGTTTGTTGCTGACTTGCATGTTCCATGATTCCTGCCAAAGAGAATTTACAAAATGTTTTAATCCTTTTCTCACATCTATTGATGGAACAGAAGGCAGAATAGTAGTAGATGCAGACCTCGCAGCCGCATCAGCCTTCTCATTGCCATCTATTCCTATGTGGCTCGGTATCCAGCAAAACAGTATTTCGAATCCAGTGCGAGAGAGAGATTCGAGCAGTTTGAAAATTTGAGACACAACTGGATGGCAATTGAAGTTATGATATTTCAAAGCTTCTAAAACACTCTTACTGTCAGTATAGATGCAATATTTATGTACATTTTGAGTTCTCACATACTGAAGTGCACGGTATATAGCCATGGCTTCAGCGGTGAAAATGGAGCAGCATTTGTGAAGGCTGTAACTGAAGGAGGTATTGTCCACATAAACTCCACAGCCAACGTGCCCCGCAGTTTTGGATCCATCAGTGTAGATGGGAGTGTACATAGCATACTGACAGCGATGAGATGCATAAAGCTGTTGAAAAATAGCAGGAGTTGTGTCCGACTTTTTATAGTCTTCAAAAGCATTGAGTACTGTAATGCGTGGGTCATACCAAGGAGGATGTACGAAGAAGTCTATAGACTCAATCCGAACATCACACAGGTCAGATAGCAAAAGGTAGGATTGAACACGCGCGAGAAAAGGTTGAATGCTTGATGGTCTAGCATTATATAATCTCTTAAGGGCGGCATTAGGAATCGTAGAATGTAAGGGATGATGAGGTGAGGACATAATGTTTGAATAATAACTAAAAGACAGCTGCATCCGCCGCAGGTCTAATGGTAATTGTTGGCAGATTACATATAGACTCTGGACGGGTGAAGTGCGAAATGCACCTGAGCATATTCTTAAAGCAGAGTGATGAATTGTGTCCAATCTGCGTAAAACGGAAGATCTAGCTGATCCATAAGCAACACAACCGTAGTCAATGCGAGATAAAATTACTGACTGGTAAATTCGAAGGAGTGATATGCGATCTGCACCCCAAGATGTATTCGAAAGCACCTTGAGGATATTGAGCAGTCGTTGGCACTTCTTCCGCAGATGTAACACATGCGGAAGGAAAGTTAATTTCTTATCGAAAATCACGCCAAGAAATTTTATCTCATTGACAACAGGGATAGGTCTACCGTTAATGTGAAGCACAGGATCATGGTGAAGACTAGTTTTCCGGCAGAAATGAACACAGCAACTCTTACTCGGAGATATGCCAAGGCCATTTTTTTCACACCAAGCAGTGAGATTATTTACAGCTGTTTGCAATTGTCTTTCAATTATATTCATGTTTGATCCTTGATATGAAATTTGCAAGTCGTCAACATATAAATTACTATGAACACAAGGTGGTAATTGATGAAGTATGTTGCAGATGAAAAGGTTAAAAATGGTCACGCTTAAAACGCTGCCCTGAGGAACACCCTCAGCTTGGATAAAAGTATTGGAAAGTGTGTTTCCAATGCGCACTCTGAAAAGCCGGAGGGCTAGAAAGTTCTTTATGAACATGGGAAGATTACCCTTAAAGCCAAGATGGTACATAGTACGGAGAATGCCATAGCGCCACGTACGATCATATGCTTTCTCTATATCAAAGAAGATTGCAACAAGATGGTTTCTCCTTACAAAGGCATTTCGAATGTGGGATTCCAGATCTATTATATTATCAATAGCGGATCGACCTTTTCGAAAGCCACTTTGATGAGGAGGGATGCAATTATTCTTCTCTAAGATGTAAGTGAGTCTAGCATTGACCATACGCTCAAAAGTTTTGCATAGGCAACTCGTAAGAGCTATTGGACGATAACTCATAGGGTCAGAGGAATCTTTGCCCGGTTTCAAAATAGGAATCACTATCGCTTCTCTCCACGAAGTGGGATATGCATGTTCCGTCCAGATTCTATTAAACAATAGAAGTATGTTCAATAATGAATCTGGATGTAAATGACGAAGCATGTGATAAGAGATTCCATCAGGTCCGGGACTGGTGTCGTTTGCCTGATGTAAGGCAGTCTTCAATTCTGACATTCTAAAAGCACAATTGTACGGTAGATTACAGCGATCAGTGAAACGTAGAGGAGTCCGCTCAGCTATTCTTTTAGACCTTTGAAAAGCGGGACTAAAGGAAGCAGAGCTGGACACACTAGCAAAGGTTTCTCCGATGACATTGGCAATGTCTACCGTTGAGGAATGCACAGCAGCTCCAGTTTTTAAAACAGGAATGGAACAATCCTGATAAATACCATTGGCTGCTTTTACTTTCCTCCACAATTGTTTGCTGGATGTCGATGATGTAATTGAAGACACGTAACGAATCCAAGATTCTCTTTGACTCTGGCGTCTTACTCTACGAGCTTGAGCTTTGGCTTTTTTAAAGGCAATAAGGTTCACCTTAGTAGGGTATCTTCGGAAAATATTCCATTGCTTCCTTTGTTTCTTATAAGATAGTCGGCACTCTTCATTCCACCAGGGTTTTATATGTTTGTGTGGAGTAGAGGAACTTTTTGGGATAGCTACATCCGCAGCTTTGATTATTGTTTCAGCGACATATTTAACGGCATCATCAATCACTTCTCTCGTAACTCTTGTTTCCGTAATCGTAGCCAATTGCGTGAAGAGTTCCCAATCGGCTCGACTGTACGCGTAATTAGGTGGCCTATAGGACACATTATTACTTCCAGTCTGAGTCACGATAAGAGGGAAATGATCGCTGTTGAAAAGGTCATTTCCAACAGTGAAATTCAGCAACGGCAGAAGTGACGGAGAACAAATAGCTAAGTCAAGAGAGTGAAATGTCCGTGTAGGTTCGTGGAAATAAGTCTTCTCGTCGGTATTTAGCAGACAGAGAGAGTTATCAGATATGAACTGCTCAATCTGACGACCGCGAGAATTCGTATCATCACTACCCCACAAAGGACTATGGCCGTTAAAATCGCCCAACATTAAAAATGGAGCTGGGAGTTGATCAGCTAAGTCATTTAGTTCCTCTGCTTGAATGATGTCATTGGGTGGTAAATAAAGGCTACAGATTGTGATTAGACAAGTGGTATGAATTTGTATAGCAACAGCCTGCAGAGCAGTGCGTAGCTGGTGTGCTGTACTAGGGCATTTGTTTGATGTGAATATACAAACTCCACCACTAGCAGCGGCATTACCATCATAATCTTTTCTGTAGCATTTAAATCCCCGTATTTTAGATGCAATAGTGGGCTTCAGGAATGTTTCCTGGAGAGCCACACATATAGGATTGTAGTAAGAGATGATGGATTTGACATCATCAATTCGAGGCCGGAAACTACGACAATTCCATGAAACAAAGGAAGTCATTAATGGAATATAATCTAACCATTATCACTGTTACTTATTGTCATCTCAGATGAATCGTCTAAGCTAAACTCATCATCTGAGGGATGCAGTTTAACAGTATCTGCATCCAAAGCATGAAGGGATTTTTTTGTAGTTAGGGAAGGCATGCGATGGCCTTCCTTGGAAAGTTTTAATTTTCGAGCTTTTAGGGCTTTTGATTTCGCTGACATTTTGGTAAATGTAGGTATAGGCTTGGTAACTTTTGTAACCTGTGAGGGTAAACAAGCTGGAGGACATGGACCTGTTTCTGTTTGGGTACTACAAGACCTAGTGACCTTTTTGGTTGCAGCTGCATAGCTAACACCAGCTACTGGAGTCCGTGAAGTTACTAATCGTCGAGCCTCTGGATATGATACATTGTTTTTAATTTTCAGGGTGGTAATTTCTTTTTCCACCTGCCAAACTGGACAAGTTCGTGAATAAGAGGTGTGATCACCTTGGCAATTGACGCAAACTTCTTTAGCATTGCAGGTTAGACTGTCATGGCCAACGACAGAACAACGGGCGCAAGTTAGTTTACCCCTGCAAGCTATTTTAGAATGCCCAAAACGTTGGCATTGGAAACATCTGAGAGGACTTGGAATATACGGCCGAACAGAACACCTCAAATAAGCTACTTTAATATACTCAGGTAAGTCTGGTGTCGCGAATGTCAAAATAAGATGTTTTGTATTTAAGACAATACCATCTCTCTTGATCGTAATTCGTTTGACAGCACAGACTTTCTGGTTTTGTAGATTTTCAAGTATTTCGTCAGTCGGCGTGTGGAACAAATCCTCCGCAGAAATAACTCCTCGAGAGAAATTTAAATTTCCGTGAGGCTCGACGGTAACAGCTATGTCACCTATTGTCTTCAAACTTTGCATCAGGATGGACTGCTTTTCGGATGCAGTTTCGATCAATAGGACACCAGATCTTAGTTTTTTTATAGATTTTACTTCCCCAAGGTTCGAAGTAATGGCCTTTTCAATAAGAAAAGGGGAAACAGATTCAAAAGAATCTCCAATTCTTTTTACAATAAAATATTTTGCTCTGCATAGAATCATTTGTTGCTCCCGCGGGAGTGAGGAGAAAGTTTTTTTTTCCATATAGGATTATACAAAATTCGGGGACCGACGGCACCACCCACCACGGAGTCCTACAAGGGGATGCAAATCAACTGCACCAGTGCTAGCCAGTCCCTATACGCTCACAATACATCTCTGAAGTGGTCTCCACCCTTAACGAGTCACCCAGTAGATGTACCGATCGCTTGATCCATAAAGCCGATTGATGCGCTGAGGACCACAACACACCTCCCGTTTACCTGAAGCAGAGGCCAAAGTAATGTATTGGTCTCTGGGGGCCTCAATTACCAGGACCCTCCTTTCCAGGGACACGGGTCTCCACGCACGGCAAACACGTGGGTGATTTAGTCCCCAAGAGTAGCTAATAGCAACAGAGCGGCGACAGCTGCTCAAGGGGAGCCCTCAACCTCCTTAGAGGCAACCACATTGAGGGAGAAAAGGAAGTAAAAGCAGAAGGAGAGAGAAGAGAGGAAAAGAAAGAAGAGGAAAGATCACTGGGGTACCTCGGGATTGTGACACCCGTGTTTACTTAAAGAAAGTAAACCCCCTGAGGGGCTGCGTAAAACAGAAGACCTAGCAGATCCATACACAACACATCCGTAGTCAATACGAGATAAAATTAATGCTTGGTAGACTCGAAGGAGTGATGAGCGATCTGCACCCCAAGAAGTATTAGATAATACCTTGAGGATATTAAGCGATCGCTCGCACTTCTTCCGCAAGTGTAAAACATGCGGAAGAAATGTTAACTTTCGATCGAATGTCACTCCGAGAAATTTTATCTCATTGACCACGGGAATTGGGGTGTTATTAATATATATTACAGGATCTTGGTGTAGGCTAGTTTTTTTGCAGAAATGGACGCATTTACTCTTGCCAGGAGACAGTGTATGGCCATTCTCAGCACACCATGCAGTTAGTTTATTAACAGTTGTTTGTAACTGTCTCTCAATCAATCGCATGTTTGACCCTTGACAGGAAATTTGCAGGTCATCAACATAAAGTGTACCATGAACTGGAGATGAAATTTGATGAAGAATGGTGCTAATGTACAAGTTAAAAATAGTGACACTTAAAATGGAACCTTGGGGTACACCCTCGGTTTGAATAAAAGTATTGGACAAAAAGTGACCAATACGTACTTTAAAAACACGGGAGCGTAAGAAATTTTGAAGGAATATCGGAAGATTACCCCGAAAGCCAAAATCATATAGACAACGGAGAATACCATATCGCCACGTACGGTCGTATGCCTTCTCTATGTCGAAGAAGATGGAAACCAGATGGTTCCTCCGCACAAAAGCGTTGCGGATTTGGGTTTCCAAGAATGTTATGTTATCGAGAGTGGATCTTCATTTACGGAATCCACTCTGATTGACATGTATACATTTATTTTCTTCTAAGACATGTACGAGACGGGCGTTGACCATACGTTCGAGAGTCTTACAAAGGCAACTCGTCAGAGCTATAGGTCGGTAATTTGAAGGTTCTGAAGGATCCTTACCAGGCTTAAGGACCGGAATTACAGTTGCTTCATTCCAAATTGACGGGAATTCATATTCAGTCCAGATCCTATTGAACAAATACAATAAGTTCAACAGGGAGTCTGGACTTAAATGTCGAAGCATTTGGTAACTGATTCCATCAGGTCCTGGGCTGGTATTATTGGCCTGCTGTAATGCTCGCTTCAATTCCAACATCCCAAATTCGCAGTTGTAAGGCAGAGCTTGTCTATGGTAGAAACGGATTGGTATTTGCTCAGCTCGACTCTTCGTCCTTAAAAACGAAGGACTACAAGAGTCGGGGCTTGAGACGTTAGCAAATGTTTCACCAAAGACGTTAGCAATGTCAGTAGGAGAAGAGTGTATCGCAGCTCCGGTTTTCAAGACGGGAATGGAAAATTCCGTATAGATACCATTGGCTGCTTTTACTTTTCTCCATAACTGCTTACTGGATGTGGAAGATGTTATTGAAGAGACATAGCAAGACCAGGATTCCTTCTGACTTCGACGACGAGCTCTACGAGCTAATGCTTTTGCTCTCTTAAAGGCAATAAGATTCTCCGTTGTGGGGTACCTCCGGAAAAGCCCCCATAACTTCCTTTGTTTTTTATATGCTTGTTGGCATTCATTGTTCCACCATGGTTTGCAACGCCTTTTTAATTTAGAAGAACTTTTTGGTATTGCTGTATCAGCTGCACTTATAATTGTTTCAGTGACTTTATGAACGGCATTATCAATATTCTCGATCGTTACCATTTTATTGTCAACGACTGCCAATTGTGTAAATGACGTCCAATCTGCCCGACTGTACACGTAAGTAGGTTGGCGATGTCGCACACTACTACCTCCAGTCTGGGAGATGACGAGCGGGAAATGATCGCTGTTATGCAGATCATTCCCTACTGTTAAATTTAACAACGGCAGAAGTGACGGTGAACAAATGGCGAGATCGAGAGAATGAAATGTCCTTGTGGGTGTGTGGAAGTATGTTTTCTCGTCGGTGTTCATCAGACAGAGGGCATTATCAGAAATAAAACCCTCAATCTGACGACCGCGAGAATTGGTATCATCACTTCCCCACAAAGTATTATGTCCGTTAAAGTCACCGAGTAACATATATGGTGAAGGCAGCTGATCAACTAATGTGTCAAGTTCTTCTTGGCGGATGACATCATGTGGTGGTAAATACAAACTACAGACTGTAATCAGACAAGTTGTGTGTATTCTGACAGCTACAGCCTGTAGGGTTGTATTGATTGGATGGACAGTGCTGGGGAAATCATTAGATGTTAATATACAAACACCTCCAGACACTGCACCATCGTCACCACAGTCTTTTCTAAAGCATTGAAACCCACGCATAGTGATGTTATTTGTAGACTTCAGGAAGGTTTCCTGAAGTGCTATGCATGCGGGGTTATAAGCTGATATTATAGACTTGATGTCATCAAGATGTGAACGCAAACCATGGCAGTTCCAACAAATAAAGGAAGTTATTACTTAAATTGAAAAGCTCCTCCCCCGGAGCTGGAAGGCGAGTCTTCTATCATTTCCTCGACCGATAAATTATCGTCCGAGGGATGAAGAGAGACAGCATCAGCTTCCAGGGATGACATGGCTCTACGGGTGGATAAGGAGGACTTTCGTGGGCCCTCCTTTGCAGATTTTAATTTTGAGGCTTTTACGCCTCGAGATTTAGCCAGAGAAGCTTTTCTAAATAATGTGGATGTTGATTTTGGCCTTTCATTTGATGATTGGGGTAATCTCATTGCAGGAAGTGGCAGGGTATCGGTTTGTGTACTAGAACTTTTGGTGACTTTTTTTGCTACGGCTGCATAACTCATACCAGGCTGTGGCGTACGAGAGGCGACAATTTTCCTAGCCTCAGGATAGGTCATTTTGTTTTTAACCTTTAACGTGGTGATTTCTTTTTCGTGAGCCCATTGAGGACAACTTCGAGAATAGGAGGGATGGTCACCATTACAGTTGACACAAGCCTCCTTCGCTGTGCAGTTCGCACTATCGTGGCCAACTACCGCGCAGCGAGCGCAAGTAAGTTTGCCTCTGCAAGCGTTTCTCGAGTGTCCAAAACGCTGGCATTGAAAACATCGCAAGGGATTTGGAATGTGTTGTCGGACGGGTAAATTCAGATAAGCAGCTTTGATTTTGTCAGGAAGGTCTGGGGTCGCAAAGGTCAGAATGAGATGTTTAGTGTCAATGAACTGACCATCTCTTCTGACTCTGATGCGCTCAACACCGCAGACCTTTTGACTTTTCAAGTTATCAAGAATTTCTTCCGTCGACGTGTTTAACAAATCTCTTGCGGAAATCACTCCACGTGAAAAATTTAAATTTCCGTGAGGCAGGACAGTCACCTCTATATTTGCCATTAATGTCATGTTGATTATTTTAGATGCCTGAGTAGAGTTTGCAACCTCTATCAATAAGTCACCAGAACGTATTTTCTGGATACCACTGACTTCTCCTACAAAACCCGATATTCCTTTTTGTATAAGAAAAGGGGATACTTTTTCAAAAGAACCCACTTTTCTTTTAACAATAAAAAATTTACAATTAGATTCATTTAGTAGATGCTCCCGTGGGAGAAAAGATAATTTTCGATTTTCCATAATATAATTTAAAATTTCGGGACTTGACCGCACCACCC
>JAPDSC010162393.1:44322-55901 GCA_026290005.1 Latrodectus geometricus | reverse complement strand
GAGAGAGAGAGAGAGAGAGAGAGAGAGAGAGAGAGAGAGAGAGAGAGAGTTTGTTTTACGTTTCAAATAAAAAAAATTATTGTATGTATTATTGTACATATAAAAATGTTAAAATTATTGTTGTTTTAACCTTAATTACCTATACGTGAGTAAAATTATTTTTGATAATTTGCTTACAAAAAGACGTTGAATTAATTTCTGGAAAATAAGATGGAGAAATCTCTTATTCTTTCTGTGAAATGGGTTTCAGTACACAGATTTTGCTTTTCAGAAAAGTAGATTGAATACCTTTGGTAACTATTTGGCTTATGGTTTGATTTTATTTTTTAACAAGACGATTATTTTATCAATACAGTACATAAATAGTAGTTTCTAAACATTTTTTCTCAAATTATGGATTGCGGTTACTGTTTCATCTGATTTTGAAGCTTATGGTAAGTATGTGGATGTGCTTGTCGAATATTACATTAGCATTGTTGAGTATATTAGCATTGTTGAATACATTAGCATTTTTGAATGCATGAACATTGTTGAATACATTAGCAATGCTGCATCATTAAACAATACAGAACAGAAATGTTACAAACCAAATAAACTTAATTTAATGATAGTATCTAAACATTTCTTCTCAAATTATGGATTGGTCCCTGTTTCTTCTGATTTTGAAACTTATATAATATATGTGAATGTTGCAGCAATTTATGCCAATCATTAGCAATACAATATGTTTAAACAATAAAATGTTGCAGAAGGAATAAACAATAAAATGTTGCAAATGGACTTAATTCAGAAAAACTGTTTATTCTATCCAAATCAGGAATTTCACTATTGCTAGAAATGATATTTTGAAATAATGATTCTGGTATTATTACTTTTCAATACCAATTATCGTATTATTTATATTCCATATTTTTGTGAAATAGTTTGGTTAAATTGCAGTTTAGGTCCCCATCTTCACCAACTCGCGAATTTGAAGCGCTTTTTCGTGCATACTCATTAATAACTCTTTTGTTTTAGCTTTTTCATTAGTCGCTAATAAATTTCACTTTGAAATAGCTGTAGAATTTTCATCATGGCATCGGCGTTTTTGAAAACGCGCCAAGCATGGGACCTAAAGCACATTTTAACCAATAGTTTAATATTTTAAACTAACCTATTGGTGAGTTATAACATACTTGTATTATTAAGCTCTTATAGGTATTATGTAATTAGTCTTTGAACTTATGTGATATTATTAAATGTTTTTATTTTTAAATATGATCATTAGATCATGTATTTTTAACATATGTTTTTAAAAAAATATGGTGTTAAACTGCAAATACTTTGGAACAGTCTCGATATATTAAAAGAAGAAATGGAAGGTCAAGGTCACGGATTGGAACGACATTGTCTTTAGTGACCAAATCCTCTTCTGTTTACAACACCACGTGGTTCAGATTCGAGTCGGAAGACACCGAGGTGAGAGAGTGCTGAGTTACGTTATAATCCTGCACCCGATATCATTGTTTGGGATAATATTGAATTTCACTTCCATATCCCTCTATACTGTACTGTGAGTTGTAAGCAACAATTGCTCTATACTGTGAGCAACAATTGCTACAATTCTGACTCTGTTGGAACCTGTGTTTTCTATCTTCAGCGCTTGCCTTCACTCATATTCCAACAGTATAAAGCGCGAGTACACCTGACATGCAATGTTCAAAATTTCTTTATCGATCAATTTGAGTTTCTTCCTTGGTCTGCTTGTTCTCTCGATATATCGCCAATTGAAAACGTGTGGTCAATGCGTGCACAACAATTGCGATAGAATGTGCCACGCTGCTACACCAGATCAATTTTGGTAATATATAGAAGCCATATCGACAGTTATATTTCAAGGATATATACAAAATCTGATTGTATGCGCTGCACTGTGCGATGATAGATAACATTAGCGACTGATTTCCCCCCCCCCTAGCAACTGATTTTTTCATCATTCACACTTCATACGAGGCTGTAATTTCTATCATATAATGAGTAATTCATATAATTTTTGCTATTATGTCTGGTCTTACTCTTAGCATTGCATTTTTGTTGACAGCAATGTATTTTTTTTTTCTGAGTATGCCCTTTAGATTTTTATTTGTCGATAAAAAAAACTCATCTGATATTTGAATAGAGAGAAGTCTAAAAAAAATACAACATTAATCTACAAAAAGTAAATTCCATAACTTGACATGTTAATTAAGCATTTAATTCTATTTCAACAGTAAAATAAAAATGTGATATTTTGTCATCAAAATTCAGCATTAGGTGAAAATGTGCTTTAGGTCCCTTGCTTGGCGCATTTTCAAAAACGCCGATGCCATGGCAAAATTTCTACCACTATTTCAAAGTGAAACTTAATTAGCGACCAATGGAAAATCTAAGACAAAAGAGTAATTAATGAGCATGCGCGAAAAAGCGCTTCAAATTCCCGAGTTGGCGAAGAAGGGGACCTAAACCGAAATTTAACCCAGCATTAATATCTTCTATAAATGCTAGTTTTATAAAATACTTTCAGTAGGATGGAATAAATGAACATTCAAATTTAGGTATTCTCTCCAATAATTGTAGTCATAAACTAAATATTATCGGCGAAATAATAATGTAACTGGTATTTTTTTAGGAAAGGAAATCATACATTTTCACATTCTTGATAGTTTCTAATTATTATCAATTTGTAATATTTTAAATTCGAAAATATAATTGATAAGGTAAATATCAACGTGCTTTAACTGTTTGTATGTGTGTGTGTAAAAAATAATATTGCGCAATAAATGGATTTTCATTAACGGCGTTTTAATATATTACTCTATTGCACCTAAAAAAATTATTATGAAATCTTTTTCACCACCTGGATGTCCGAATTGTTTTCACAAATATTCGCTTACTCATTTTTTAGCAGACCTGAATTATAAGATTCTTTTTTTCCAAGGTCTTTAAAAGATCCGTTGGATTTGATTAAAAAATATAGAATTGCAAGTATCTACAGAATCCACTAATCACATAATTGCAATAGTATTGAGGATGACTAATAGAATATCAAGAATTTCAATGTTTAAATTTCACTATGAATCTTATGAATATTTAAAACATGTTTGCTTAATCTTCTATTTTTATGATTATATTTATACAATTTTTTCTAGAACAAGTTCTTACAAAGAGGTAAAATATAGTTAAATTATATAATGTGCAGAGGAATAAAAGATTCCTATTGTAAAAATGCTTTTTAAATATCTGACAACACTAGTACTATTTTATGCAAATTATTTTTGCTTAAATTTGCAAGTTTTTTTTTCATTACTTCTATGAAAATCATTAATTATTAACTTTTAAATAATTGAAAACAAAATTTTCTTCATCAAAATATTCCAAAATTAATGTACTTTTCCAGCATTTAAAACATAAGATTTAAACGATTTTGAAGCAATGCAAAAGTACTGATCTTGTGAAATAATGTTTTAAATTCTTCAAAGAAGATTTTTGAAGAAATCTTTTTTATGCCACAAGAACACAAATGTCGTTTAGGTCAAGAGATTCTGAAAATTAATTTCATGCGTCTTAAGTTGCTAGGAATTCTTCTATAATATCTTTATCAAAATGGTTACAATTCTCTGAAATATATAATTGAAAAAAAATTTGAAGTTTGTAAATGTTAGATTAAAATGGTGCTCCATGAAAGTAAAATTAATGGTTCACAAGTTTATACACACAAATGCTTTATTTCAGTTACATATAATACAAATGATATTTACACAGTTAATATCCATATCGAGCATATCCCAAACCTCCCAAAATACCTAAACCATATCCTCCATAACCACCATATGCTCCTCCATATCCATTATAAGCTCCGCCATATCCATTGTAAGCACCTCCGTATCCATTGTAAGCTCCTCCATATCCTAATCCTTGACCTCCGTATCCGTAACCTAATCCACCATATCCGTATCCGGCAGCTGCAGCAGGAACACCCAAGAATCCCTCTTGTCCGGTGTGAGGGGCATTAGAGACGAGGTGAACAGCAGCTGGGTTCTGGTTGGCGGTTCCTGGCTCGTTGGTCTTGACCTGAGCTCTGAAGCCACCGTGGTCAGCAACGTAGTTGACCTGTCTGTGGATACCTCTGGCGTCAGTGAATCCATAGCTGCCAGTCACGTGATGACCTCCAGTTCCAGATTCTTCACGGTGTTGTTCACCATGGTGATCCTTGATGCTGTATCCGAACTTGTATGGTTGCGGTGCATGGTGTACTTCGTACAAGCCACTACCCTGTAGAAAAGAAAAATCACTACATTTGAGCAAAAGTTATATATTTGACAGCAAAAATACTGAGTATAAGCTATAAAATTAATACACATTTTACGCCATACACAATACTAAATTTACGCTTTTCTATTTATTTAGCTTCTTATAACAATTTAGTATTAAAGGATGTTTACATTTCAAATTATATTTTTTTATAAAAATCTCGCGTTTATTAATATTATACTTAAATGATTCTGAAAATGGATGTGATATTTGTCAAAAACTCGGAAACTAATTTTTGTTTCGTCACCAATGATCATCTTAAAAGAAATACCGAAAGTAACTTTACCTCATTTTTTTTCCAATCGAAATTTAACCATCAGGTTTTAATTTTACAATTCGTTTACATTATTTAAACATTTAATAATTAAAAAGCATAATTTTACATAAAATATGAAGCAAACTGAAATGTACATACCAAAGAAACGGTGGCCAAAGCTGCGATGAAAACGATCTGAAATTAAGTAAGAAGACCATCTTAATTGAAAATGCTAAAAAAATATAATCCATTTATATAAATAGATTTAATAACTTCTAGATTTTTTAATTAAATATCTTAATAAAATATTTTATTAAATATCTTAATATGATAAACATATTCATTTTGATTTTTAATGCCTTAAGATAGTGATTCTCAACCTGTGGGGCGCGCCCCCCTAGGGGGGCGCGAGTATATCCAAGAGAAAATGTTATTTAAAAAAATTGATTAAGTGACTGAAAGGAAAGAACACACACACACATACAAAACGAAATACATTTCGACATATTCAATAATTAACTTATTAAATTAAAACAACTTACTAAATTAAAAACAAATTTAATAATTATTAGTGACTTCCTTGGGCCTGTCTTTCAGAGCAAAGTTTTTCGAAGGAGGGTTTAATATTAGAAATAGACACTCTCAGTTTTTTTTCTATATTTAGCTGAGATCTATATTTTGTCTTCAAAGAATCCACCGCAGAAAATCCAATTTCACAAAGGTAAGATGTTGAAAATGGTAGTAGAATGCGAAATGCCCTTGTTTTTAGTACAGAAAACTCATTATCCACTCCTGCCCAAAATTCAAAGAGTGATTTATTACTAAATTGTCTTTTGGTTTCGCCGCTTGCCGTGATGTCTATGAAGGCTTCTTCATCTTCGATTGAGAGTCCTTCGGTAGTATTTTGAAATGGTTCCTTTACCCACTTGTAACTTGATATCAGTTTGTCGTCAGCAAGAAAGTACTTTTTAAAATTCTTTACTAGCATTGCTAAATGATTTTCAATGGTTAAAAAAACAACTTTTACATGTTGTTCTTCAGCCTTGTAAGTTTTAATACAATCATTCAAATTTGCAAACATTGTTAAGTTTTCTTGCTTTAAATTTCTGCTCCACAATTCCAATTTCCTACAAAAAGCATTAACTTTATCACTCGTATCCAGTATATGTGTATTTGCTCCTTGCAGTTAAAGATTCAAGTTATTTAATTTCTCGAATATGTCGACCATGTAGCTCAATTTCAACACAAATAAACAATCGCGAAAATTCTCAGCTTCCGGTCTGTTTTCCTCTTCTAGGAAAACGGCGATTTCTTCTCTTAATTCACAAACAAGTTGCAAAAATTTCCCTCGTGATAACCATCTTGCCTCGCAATAAAATAGTATCGCTGAATGTACTGCACCCATGTCTTTACAAAGTGCGGAAAAGATTCTTGATTTCAGGGGTCTCATTTTTATATAATTTACTACGGTTACAACCGTAGTTAACACAATATTCAAACCAGGACTCATTTCTTTGGAAGCCAAAACTTCTCTGTGGATCATGCAATGTGTCCAGACACACTGTGGCGAATTTTGTTTCACAAGTGCTTGAATACTTTGGAATCTTCCTGACATAGAACGAGCACCATCCGTGCATATTCCGACGCAATTTTCCCATTCTATGTTTGCCTCTTTCATAAAATCATTTAAGATAGCAAATAAAGCTAGTGCTGTTGCTTTGAGTTCTATTGGTTTGCAGAAAAGTAATTCTTCTACTACTGACATATCATCACAAAATCTAACATAGGCAATGAAATGAGCCTCTTTATTACTATCTGTTGCCTCATCGAGTTGTATTGAAAACAATTTGTAACTCAACTTCGACAAAAGCTGACACTCTACATCTTCAGCTATATCAGCAATTCGACGGGCAACAGTATCATTTGAAAGAGGTATAGACTGCATTTGTTTTGCAAAATTATCTCCAAACATAATTTCTACGATATCAATCGTGGCTGGCAAAATAAGCTCTTCACCAATGGTGTGAGGCTTTTTACATCTGGCTATTTTATATGAAACTTTGTAAGAGGCAATTAAAGCTTCTTACAAAAAAAAGTCATTACCGAAAAAAAAAAAGTCATTCACCGACAAAGTTTTTTTAAACAATAATTTTTGCTTTTCATATGATTTTAATTTTAATTCGAAGAATTCTCTGGGTTTGTTTACGTACTCACTATGAAGCGTTTCCAAATGTCGTTTAAGTTTATTAGGTTTCATGCTATCTGCCGCCAACATTTTTGAGGAAATGATACACAGGGGCCTTTCTTCTTCATTTACTTCAGTACTAGTGAACCCAAAATTTAAGTATTCTTGAGAATATTTTCTTGATTTTATTTTCGGAACCACGCTCATCTGTGTACTTGTTGATGCTTGTCTATCGTCTAATGCTCGCTTACGCCCGCTTAAAAATTTATCCATGATTTTGCATAAGTCTGCTGCTGTGAATATTTAATACGGTAAATTGCAATTACACGAAAATATATGTAATATACGCATTCAGAATAGATTCAATAGCGATAGAAGGATCGACTCGAATGCGATTGTCTGGAATTGAAATTTGCGTCATAGAACTTTCTCCTTCTCTTTATCAGAAAACATTTGTTCCAATCTGAGCACGCTCCTAGCTTAATTTTTTGCTGACCATACAAATTCCAGGCAAATCGAAACTTCTCGTGAAACCGTGAGAATGCCTGACATGGCGGGACGCAAGATCAATAAAAAAGCATAGGATTCTTGTTTTTTCAATGCTGAGGATCGTTGTTGCAAAATGTCAATAAATTTCGGTATTCTTGGTAATTTGTAAAATTTAAAATTAAGGTTGTAGTGTAGTTTTAGCGCCAAAATACTCAAAATACATTATTATCGTATTTATTTTATTGTATGCGGTGGGAAGGGGGGGCGATGAAAATTATGATTGAAAATTGGGCCGTGAATACTAAAAGGTTGAGAAACACTGCCTTAAGAAGTAGTTTTCTTAGAAAAATTATTAACCACTCAATAAAGCAAAATCTAAAGAAATCCCTAACATTTTTAAGCCATTGAAAAATAATTTTTTTCTTAAATTTTATTAAAATTTAAGGAAGTTTTCAATTGTATGCTTACCTGAGAAATCATGGTTGATGTTGCTTGATTCTTGATTAAGCTACTGTGTTTACGCTAAAACGAGCGAAGCTTTTTATAACAAACAAACCATGAGAATGTGAGAAATATTCAGATTAAATTCTATGGTTGATCGATATTCCATTCTAAATCCCACTCTCTGTTTCGATTTTCGGAAGTATTAAGATATACCTTCCGGCACAAAAAAGATCAGAGTCAAGGTTATGTTCGAATTTAACTGTAGAAAAGAAGTTATTTTTAAAAAATAGCATATTCAAAATTATAATAAGCTGTTAAGTTCGATAAAATCCATCACCCTTCTCATTTCACAATTAAATTAAAAGGAATTAAAAATAAGAACGATAATTGTATGCATATTTTTTGGTTATTTTTTTTATTCGAGAAGTTTTTAATCATTTCGAATGAACATTCTAAATGGTTGTTGAAGCTAATGTATGTATATACCTAGTTGATGATGTTTATTGCCAATATTTGTGTGCATATTTCAAACTCTTTTTGTATTATATATATATATATATATATATATATATATATATATATATATATATTATTTAAGTCTTATAAATGCAGATGGAGTGTGTATTTTAAAATTCTGACAAAATGTTTTGGATAGAGAATAAATATTTTATACTTCTACAAATTTTTGCATACCACTTTAGAAGCATATTTAATGGGGCTCATAAATTTCATTCAAATCTTGTTTATGTATATTGAATGATTTATACTAATACAGATAACATATTTTAGTGTAAAAAATTTATTTTAAACTGAAAATGGCCAACTTATTATATATTAACTTAGAAATATTAACTTATTATATCATTGAACCATATTTAGCATTAATAATTCTTCTTTTCCTTGAAAAGCATGTAGATTATAGCAGATGGATTTTTAATTTCACATATTTGGAATACCGAATGCTTTTTTTATTTTTTGAAATGTACAAAATTTTATATACTAAATTTATATATGAATGCGAATTTAATTTCTAATAATTTATCTACATTTATAAAGCATGTATTTACATGCTGAATCTTTACTTGGCCTAATTTTGTTGTATAATATTTATTTTATACTATAAAGCTATAAAATCAATTTCAGTTTCACATTCATGAGTAATGATAAAAATTGCTTTACCTTTATCATCATTACGTTAGGAATTTCATTATCATTTGGGAATAAAATAAGTTTGGTTTTCTTAGCACAATGAAATTTTACAACGGCAACCTACAATGATTTATTTTAACAACTTTTTATATCTGCCACACTCACTTTTAGAACAAGATAAATTTTAAATTTCACTACATGTTTCTTATTCAACCATTAAATAATATGATATTTCCTTCATAGTGGTGTTTATTGGTGTTTTACTAATCGGGAATTCAAATGTTTCTTAGAGAAGATGTCATGAATCAATACAGCTTGTTACAGACCATGAGAAATATAATATTAAACTGGATTTGATAATCTGTCACTTTTTCATTTTCAATAAGTTGTTTACTTTAATAGAGAGAGGCAAGTCTAGCTCGCCCCTCCCGCCCATCCCTGGTTTAGCAGTAAGACCCCGGGGGGCGCGTTGAATTTCGAGGGTGACAGACATGATCATACGGCCATCTTGAGACTCAGAAGTGGGCATCTGAAATGCATGACGTTCGATTCTGGGCACTAAGTCTTCTCGCTGTGCAATAAATGCAATCTGAGGCCCCCCGATCACATCCTGGATTGTTTGGGGTTCACTCTGGCGGATGTTCGCTCAAATCCACTACTGGTACTAGACTTCGCTAGGGTTCATGGTGTCATGGATTTGATCTAGCTGACGCTAGACCTATGAGGTATTGGAAACAATCATAACAACAACTTTAATAGTTCTTCATGTTACATTACCTACACTCGTACTTGATATTATTGTGATTTCAAAAACTAACGAATTTTGTATTAGATAAAACTTTAATCATATGATTCAGCATTTTCCCAAAATTCATTAAATTTTAATGCGCAAATTTTACGATTAATTTTTCAAAAATTAAAACATTTGGGTTACGTATACTAAGAATCAATATTGAAACATAAGTGAGTATAAAACAAAATATACGGAACATAAATTATTAGCAATGTCAATACACTAAATATGGCCACATTCTCAATTTCTCAACAAGTCGACAAACAGTAACGTTTGCTTCGTAAAAGAAGCAAATTATGCTTCTAATGATATGATGCAATTTTAACATATTGCCTTTTCCAAAATAAAAAAGGTTTTTTTGGCAAGATAATATTTACCGATTTTTTAGTATTAATTAATGAGAATAAGGAATCGGCGGGAAAAACAATTTGAAAATTAAAAGATCAAGTTCCCTAAATACCTCTGAACTATATTTTATTAAGTAGTATTAAGTGAAGCAAAGAGGTGGTACTTATATCAACACTCTTATCTTCAATTCAACATTTAACTCTCACCTCAGCTGAAGATTTTGTACTGATTCGGAGTCTATTTTACTTGCAATTCTCAGACGAATTAGTCGTCGTACTCGGAATTGGTCAATGGATATAAATAGAACCAAACCAAGTCTTGATAAAAAAATCATTTTACAAAAATATTAGGTTGGGGAAAAAGAAATCCATTACTTTTACGTGAACTTTATGTTACTTCTTTTGGATTCACTTTGTAAAAAGGTTTAAAACAGCTTTCATGCAGATTTTTAGGTCCTGCGCGTTACGACTGCTGACATGCGATTAACTTCGATCATTTTTGATATTTTATAGACATTTTCGACGATGCTGTATCCAAATGCCAGGTGCATCTCTAACTTCAAAAATACCCGAACGGAATCGACGAAACAAAAATTATACGTAACTGGTTGTTACAGTCATATATAGGACGATAAACACCTTTCACAGTTTTAGCCACCTGGCTATCTTTTTCGCCGTTACAAGAGAAAAACGAAAATGTATCGAATTTTCTGTTTGCTGTCTTCCATTTTTAAAACCTTGTACTCGTAACTGAATGAATCAAACAAAAAGCCGCAAGAGGGTATTATAATGTCAAATGTCACCTTTCCAACGAGCATAAATCTGAAATTGTTTGATAGATACCTCACGAGATATCGATCACTACAGACGTCAACCGCAAAAATAATGGATTACTTTTTCCCCAAACTAATATATGAAATTTGCTTAATTTTAAAAAATTATAACTATATTCGAAATACGGTGTTAATTTTTAATTTAGAAACCAAATGCTTGATGGAAAATATAATATCTATAATGACAAATTTAACATAGAAACGTTTCGCTGATAGTAAATAATCCAATACAGTTGAAGAATTATTACCTAATAAGTATTTGAATACTTATACTGTTGTGTTTTTTTTAGAGTATTTTTCATAGATAGTTTCACCTAAAATAAGAAAAAAAGTTGTTAATTCTATTACAACAAAACATGCAGAAACTCATTATCCATCTATAACTGCTAATTTTTTTAATTGCTAAAACTAGTTGCAAACATGAGAATTCATTGCGTATTGTTTGCTCTGACTACTTTTCATAGTGTTCACGTTTTGAAAAAGAGGAAACCTGCAAATTTCTCAGATTTACCTTGATGGACGATCATGCGGAAATAAATGCAAAGGCATAAAATTTAAATTAACAATATAAACATATGGGTAATTTTTCATGCTTACAAATGTGCGATTAAAAATTGATTGATTGATTGTCAATGTTGCTCATGTTATCATCACTGTTACATCATCTGAACTATGACTATCCTAAGATCTGCTATTGAAACAAATGTTTAATTTAGAAATGTTTAATTTAGTAATTTAGGAAAAATATATATAT
>JAPDSC010162393.1:0-31269 GCA_026290005.1 Latrodectus geometricus | reverse complement strand
ATATATATATATATATAATGTTATCTGAGTTAATTATGAAATTCCCTGCTTGTCAGAAAATGTAAATAATGTCTCTGTCTCTCGTACGCAAATTCAATTGAGAATTTTCAGTAAATAATGTATTTCATCTTATTTCAGGTCTTATCGATACAAATCAATAAACTCAAATGTTTCCTAGGAATAAAATATCTATTAAGGACATTTTTAGTTATTCATGTGTCAATAATAATCTCAAATAAGCCAACAAAATATGTACTTTAGGATTTATTATTAAATGCCAGTCTTTTTCCATCGTTCATGATACATAAAAAGTGGAGGAATAAAACGTGAAACACAGATCATTCTGAAATGTCTCATTATAAGCCTGTTCTTAAGGCAACAATCACGTCTCATCATAATAGATTTTAAGACTTATAAATCTATTTCCATGTCAGTTGTACTAAAATCTTTGGACTATGTTTTTTTTAATGTACGTTTCCCCATTCTTCTTCTTCTTCTTTCTTTCTTTCTTTTTTTTTTTTATTAATATAAATTTTAAGAAGTAGAAAGTCGTAGGAATGAATGATCTAATTACCTTAAAAAGAATACACGCAATGTATCCTGTAGAAAATGTTCTTTTAAATTCGCTATTTGTGTCATTTTCATTTCATTATGAGATTTTCTCCACTGATGTAAGTACGAAAAATAATTCAAAGATTGCTAATTTTCGATATATATCTGTTTTCATTTGAAATGCATAACAGCATATAGAGTTTGGAAATCTTTTGCACACTAGACAGCACAAAGTAGTTGAAACAGGCTGGTTTCATGTTTTATACTAAATTTCAATCTGTACGGTATTTGATTAGGTAAAATTCCTTATTGAACATAGAATTCTTAGTATATGATTACAAATCATGGCCTGTAACTGGGATGCAATACAACAACAAATAACATTCATAAATTATTTAATAAACTCTCTCATATCTAGCAACTTATTATGACTCACTGTCCTTTATTTGTGGTCATTAATAGAAACAGCATTGTTTTCAATTATTAATGATCTGATAACTGGAATACCAATAATTGAAATAACTATTGCCTCTGTGTACTAGCTCTCGGTACTTAATATTCCGATCCTCTGCCACTTCTAATCAAAGGCAGGTGCATTCATTATGCTGATGTCAACCTCACTAATTGGACTTTCATTCAAAGATTAATTTTTTCTGTTGTCATTATCAACATGATGCATAATTTAAACACTAATATGACAAAAATCATAAATGATTTAATGAAAAGGGTATTAGTCCATGATGCCAGGTATATTGACTGTTATTCATCTTTACTCTCCTACAAGTGAGTTTGCTACCTAAAGGACTAGTTCGACCTTGAATCTCAGTGACTGGTGTACAAGTTTCTATTCAGCAATGATACCAAATTGTGGTCGCTAGCTGTAACTGAATCCTTGACATGTTCCAGATCATTGTTAAAATGCCACAACGAGCTGTGCAGAAGGCCAGAGAGAAAACCAAAAGCTTTTTAACTCCGATGTCTATTGCACCGATTCTTCCTTATCTGTATATAACTATCAGTACATTGTTATGCTGATAGGCGTGAATCTTAACTAGATAGTAGATTTCACTAATTTCCAATTAAATGTCCTGAATATTATATAAGAAGTTCTTCAGAAGCTTAAAATCATAGTGAGGAATCATAGTTGAAATCATTCTCATGTACTGTAACAAAAGATTGTCAGATTACTTAGATTGTACTATTTGCTTCTTTACGACATATTCGTACGTCAACTATTAGTTTATGTCACGTTATATATTTTTACGCCCCATTTTACTTAATAATGTAAGTCATAATATCAACATAAGGCAATTATTTAAATTAATTGTTTTCATATTTGTCAAAGATCTTCTTACATAATTATATTTTCAGATGTTTCAACCTTTTCTAACAAAATACTTTTAAGAATATGATCAATAAGTGCCTTAGCCAGTTACAAAATAATCATGAAAAATAATTCTGTAAGGTATATATGCCCGATACACAAATCCTGCCAGTTAATATTTTCAATCTATCTGATTTATAAAAATACGAAGCTTAATTGAAGTTTATGGAAGCACCAGAAATTGATTAATTGATTTATCTTCAATAAAACTGTACCTCTTGTAAAAAAAAAATTCAGTTATTGAAGAACTTCATTTTAATTTCTTTAGATCTATAAAAAAAATTAAAACTATTTTGAATAAAATGTTATTTTATTTTATTTTGATGAAATTGTTTTACTTTTAAAGTAAAAAATACTTTAAACAAATTGATATTAGACTAAGTACAGCATCATTATAAAAACATCGAACAGTTATTTTAAAATATCTATTTTATTTAATACTTTGCTAAGGAATGGATTATTAATTTTTGTGGTACAACAAGTCTAATTATAGCATTGTGATGCATATTTGTTTTGGGTAACCTCAAATTTAGTACTCGGTCAATCTGATTAATTATTATAAACTAATTTACAACGGTAGAATGGCACTTTTTTTTTTAACACCACATAGCAATTATTCATTATAATAGATCGATTTTTAAGTACTATAAATCACAACGACATCACAACATTGCTCCGATATTCCTGTTCCCGCATTGCCAATGAACTGTGCTTTCTTAACTATGTTGTTATTATATTATGTACACAACCCTCGTATAAATTATATTGTTTGTGAAATAACCAATATTTTATGGTATACTCATCCTAAAAACTAGGAACAAGATTACTCATTATATATACAGAGAATGACAAATGTAAAAGTCAGTGCTCTCTATTCAACTGAAATTTTTATAACACCTTCTAAATGCGCTACCTTAAGTATTTTTAGTCATGAGTTAAATAACGGCTGAATGACAATTTCCATCAGAACATTTATGTTTACTAGTATATTTATACTTACTAGTTAGTGACAATTCTTAAGAGTATATCCCAGATAGCAAACAGTGGTCCTCAGGATGTTCGGAGAACGTCCTCTTACGTCCACCCGGACGTAAGAGGACGTCCGATAGGGGTGCAGCGACGTCTTACGGACATTCTCCGCACGTACCAATGTCCGGAAGTAACACGTACGTAGGTCGTCCCATAGACCTCCGAGACGGACGTGATTTGGCACATATTGGACGTGATCTGGCACATATTGGCCGTAATCTGGCACATATTGGACGTGATTTGGCACATATTGGACGTGATTTGGCATATATTGGACGTGATTTGGCACATATATGGACATTTATATTACAGCCATATTAAGCGTGTTTTTAAATTTTAGTATTAAATAATGAGCACTATCATTGTTTTTAAGCAATAATTCAGTAAACTTTTTGTATGTTATTAAAGTTTACATACTTTATTTACTAATATAATTATGTGTATTTTTGTTTATAACTTTATTATTACTCAGTAAGCTTTTTTCACTGTTATTTTTTTCTGCAATAATTCAGTAAACTTTTTGTATGTTATTAAAGTTTACATACTTTATTTACTAATAATTATGTGTATTTCTGTTTATAACTTCATTATTATTCATAAAGCTTTTTTCACTGTTATTTTTTTCTGTAAGTAGAGACTGATACCATTTCGCAAAAAAATAAAGAAATGAAAAATAATTATTTTTCCTTTCTTTCATTTTTTTGCAACATTATTATGAATATAAATTACTACTGTTCTAAAAAATAAATGCAATAAAATTGTCAAGTTATTAACCGAAAATTTCATTCGAAGGAAATATTAATACTTCTGACAAAGGAATTCTTTTGGGGTATATCTAAATGCTAAATTTTTAAAATGAAAGATATCTAAAAAAAGGCTACATTATTTAGAAGTATATCATACTTTTAAACAATGTAGCATTTTTTCAAATATAAGAGAAATATACAGGTTTTAATATAAGCAAATGCATTACATTATTAGCAAATATATTAATATAGATTTAAATATTTGAATTTATGCTTATGTGAAACAGGGGGAACTGCTAAGCGATTAAAATTTCATAGAAGAAATAAATACAAATATATCAATTTTAATATAAGCATATATACTGTAATATAGATTAAAATATTTGCATTTGTTTGTAACACAGGAAGAATTTTTAAATGATTGAATTTTAAAAAAGAAAAATAAATAAATATATATGTATATAAAACACTGGTATATATATACCAAAACATTTTATTCACACACACAAATGCACATGAAAATTAACTCATTTAATCTACAACAATCATTTAAATAACAGAGAATCCACAATTTCAATTGGCACAATTAAATTAAGTTCTAATTAATAATTATCTAATTTTTATTTTTCTCGCATAAGAAAATAGCCAATTTCTGAAATGTTTCCATGAGACTATTTTAACAGCATCATTATGATTTATAACACCATAATTCCATTTCAAACACCATAATTATATTTTGTTTTCTTTGAAATATTCAAAATTCTTTTTTCATTTAAAGAGGGATTCAAAATTGCACAGTTTTAAGTATAAATCAAATGAATTTAAGAAATTAAATGAAATATAATTTGGGACAAAATATAGTTTTTAGATTGTTAATTTCACAGAATTCTATATACACACTCAATTTTTATTCACTATTATTATTATTAAAATCATTATTATTTACACAATCATTATTTTTTTCTGTTTCTCCACCCTTTCTTCAGCATGCCGCAGCCAATTCGATATGCTCTTAGCCATCTCTGCTTTTGTAACTTGAGGCATATGAAAATAGACTGCATCTATTATTAAAAAAAGAAATTAATATTTTATAAGATAATCTAGAAAGATCAAGATTATCAGAAACAAAACTTTATATGTTAAGGTTTAATGATTATTTCAACAACTTAAATTTTATTTTAAAGATATAAATTAGTTTAAAAAAGCTAATAGTGAAAAAAATTCAACACTTGTAAAGCAATAAAGCAAAATAATTTTCTTATCACCATTAGATTCTCATTTGATAGTTAAAAAATAAACAACACATGGACTTAAAGACATAACAAATCCCAACAATGAAATAGCAAGTTTTAAATTTTTAATACTTTTTATAACATATTAAAATTAGTCTGATAAAGAAATAACCTTTCAAATTGATTAAATATAAAATTAGTCCAAAATTCAATCCTTTCCAGCCGTAATTTTATAATCTGCAGTTGCTTTAAAATTTCTGAAAAATCTAAACTAGAGATGCATCTTTTTCATTTAAAGAGAATATAAATTTGTTTTTATGAATCAAAAATTTATTTAGTGAAATCATCATGCAAAATTTTAAGAAAATAAAATTTCATGTTAGAAATGTATACATTTTTCTTTAAAATTTATTATTAAATAAAATTTGTGTTATTAAATATTCCTTTCTAAATGAAGATTAAATAATATAATGACTTGTAAGATGACTTTTCTATTAATAATCTACTTACACACTCAAATTTAGGAATGAATTATTTAACATTCAGTTTTAATTTTAGCTCTGTAATTCCCTATAAATTCATTCAACACATTAAAACAATACAATTTTAAAAATTTAATGACTTTGGAGCTACTATGTGATTAACAAATGATCTTTCATAACATTTTAAAGTAAAATTTTTTAACTAAAAATTTCTACATTCATAAATTGTAAAATGAGAAGAATACATAAAATTAGCCAGCCTGAATATTGCTATTTATTTATTGAAAAGACTTGATGCATTATACAGTATAATAATTATACACAAATTAAGAAATCATATATTTAGTTTCAAAACATAAGATTAGAACAATACAAGTACTTTACATCACACCTTAATATTAACTTCTTAACATGAAAAAACAATTTAAAAATAAAATCTTTAGCATTTATAATCTTAATAATGGGCGAATTAAAATATCCATTGAATTATAACATTGGAATATATGTTTACAATCATCTACTTTTTGATAGCAGTAACGTAAGGCTTAACAATTATGATAAATAGTATATATAAGTTTTTAAAAGTTTAAGTATAAACAATAAACATTTTTACACTCACCTTCAATATAATTCTTTGCTTGTGAAAAGTTATAACAAGTTCTAGTATTTAAATCTTCTATATATTATTAATATTTTAGTATTTAAATCTTCTTATTCAAAATTGCGTTCACGTTGTTCGATGTGTAAGCACTACCAGCGATTCCGTGCGGCTCCCCAAGCAGATTTCCGGTTCTTGACGTAAGCAGACTTCCGGTTTGAAATGTAAGCTTTTCTGCGCATGCGTCTAAATGAACGGAGCAAATTTCTTTCGCTTGATTTAACACCAAGTCTTTTTATTTAGAACTTCGGCACTAACTACGAATTTATAAACGTGCGTGCACTCTAACTTTGTTGGTTTAGCGTTAACTTGTTCGAGTTTTTGAATTTGATAAAATCGCATTTAAAGCCTTTGCATTCTTATATATATATATATAAATATAAATATATATATATATATATATTTATATATATATATATATATATATAAAATATAACAGATAAAAAATATAAATATAATATATAAACAAAACAGATAAAAAATTTACACACCATACATAAATAATTCTTTTTTCTAAATACTCTTCGAGAAAAATCAACTGTTTCTATAAACTTTTTAATTATTTTAATTAAATGATATTTTTAATGGTGAAGAATAAACTGAAGAACGTTTGTAATTTTCAGTCAAAATTGCATTATATAAATTAAATTGTAACAAGAGAAAATTTTACCAAGATTTTTTTTTTCCTTACCTGGAAAACAAAATGTAGCGGAAGTAAATACAACATTATATTAAATTTGAATAAACATTATCAACATATTTTAAAAATATTATTATACTTTGTAATCTGTTAATTATTTTAAAACTTATCAATTCGTATTGATCTAACGTATTGACATAACTTACCTTTAGAATATATGTACTGTCTTCATAGCAGTCGTATAACCCTTGAAAATCCCTTTTAAATTGTCGTATTCAAAAAAATATAGTTTTGCCAAACATACTCTTTTGTTTTTACATATATCTTTGTTTATAATTATAATGAAATAAAAGACAGGATCTTTAATAGCACAAAAATTCATAAATTTTACATAAGGTGATTTCTACTAATTAAAATGAGAATATATTCTCATTTTAATTACTAAATACAATGTAGCACAAAATTATTTACATTTATTAACAAATTGATATGATTTTTTAATTTTATAAGTAAATAAAAAAACGCATTCTGATCATTTGTTAGAAAAACCAAAAAAGGATGTAAAAAAGCCTTTTCAGGATGTTTATCAACAGATAGTCCAAAACAGATCCATAAAAAGACATACTTAGAACAACTTTACAAGGCTGTCCTGAGGACTTTCTCAAAGAACATCCAGGGGACGTCCAAATCACATCCAAGACGTCGGAGGATTAAATATGGATGTTTTGGATGTCCGAGGGATGTTCATTGGACGTTGTTTGCTATCTGGGTAACCACATCTATTATTTTTCTCTGCAATTCATTATCAATTCCAGATTGCTTAATTTTAAATGATAAAATGATAAGCTAATTTATCTTGTTTAATTTTCCTTAATCTAGTCAAGTGTTCTTGAAACTTAATGCACCTTTACAAAGGAAGGTGCATCTCAACTTAAAATTACTACTTGAATTAAAAGTTCAAATGTTGTTCTGTGATTTAAACTGTTAATCAATGTAATTACTCTTACATCCAATATACAATTTTTAAGTATTTGTATTGTTTATTCCTTAAATTATTGCAATAGGTACTTAATTTTCTAAATAAAAACTGCTTTCATCTCTGAAATTAAAACCATTCCAAGTATAATCTTGAAAAAAACTATAAAAATTACTAAACTAAATCCTTTTTTAAGACAGGGGTGTATCCACACAAGAAGGGGTATTCTTGATATCTGCCTTCTCGATTGGTGATTTTGTTGGCCGCCTGAGTTTCGGATGGATTGCAGATTCGCAGTACGTGAAGAGGAATGTCTTGGTACGAGGGTATCTGTTATCTATGGGAGTTCTTACAGTACTTCTGCCAATCTTTCCCAGCAATATTTTGTGTGTTGCATCCATCCTTCTTGGCGTCTTCAACGGTAGCGTCATCGTCAACCACTCGGTGCTGCTCAATGAGTACTTGGGGATACAGAAGTTGCCCTTGGCTATGGGTTTTTCAACCTGCTTCGTTGGCATCACTGCTTTTTTACGCCCCATTATCATTGGTAATCTTTATTTACTACTTTATATTTTATATTTAAACTCTCAGTATAAACATGAATATAATTTATGTTATTTTTTTTAGATGTATTAGTTTGGGAAAAAAGTAATCCATTATTTTTTCGGTAGACGTCTGTAATGATTGATATCTCGTGAGGTATATATCAAACAATTTCAGATTAATGCTCGTTGGAAAGCTGACATTTGACACTAAAATATCCTCTTACGGTTATTTGTTTGATTAATTCAGTTACGAGTACAAGGTTTTAAAAATGGAAGACAACAAACAGAAAACTCGATACATTTTCGTTTTTCTCTTGTAACGGCGAAAAATATTGTTAGGTGGCTAAAATTGTGAAAGGTGTTTATCGTCCTATAAAAGACTGTAACAACCAGTTACGTACAATTTTTGTTTCGTCGATTCCGTTCGGGTATTTTTGATGTTAGAGATGCATCTCGCATGTGGATACAGCATCGTCGAAAATGTCTGTAAAATATCAAAAATGGTTGAAGTTGACCGCAAGTCAGCAGCAGTAACGTGCAAGACCTAAAAATCTACATGAAAAATGTTTTAAACCTTTTTACAAAGCGAATCCAAAAGAAGTTACATAAAGTTCACGTAAAAATAATGGATTTCTTTTTAACCAACCTAATATTAATACAATAAGTTGATATTTCATCATGCCTAAATTGTAGAGATAGATAATTATCTAACATAACCAGCTAAATATCCATCTATTTAGTCATTTTATTTCTTACTAATTGCTACTAAATTAAGTGTTTCGTCGTAAAAAACAGTACAAATATTTTACAATTCAATTTCAATGCAGTTTTAAAAAAGCATAATAATAACAGAAACGCATGCCCATGTAGAAATGTTAGTCATAACCACGAATCACCATGTCAGAAGCAAAAAGTTTGCTTAAGATTCTGCAAATCTGTCAGCTTAAAACAACAGTTTAATGTTTCTATTTTTGACCAATTTCTCAAAGTCATTTAAGTCACAATTTCTCATATCATAAGTATACATTTATAAAAGTTAAATTTCTATCGTTTTGTTTCTAAGCATTATAATTTAATAATATGTGTTAATAAATTTGTTCTATACGCTTTATTATAAATTAGTATTTTTAAATATTAATAGCTTATTCATAAACATGGATTAGTCATTAGGTTATTTGAGAATTACAATTCATGGCACAAACAATTTTCCAAACTTTATTTTCCTATTTAAAAGGGATTGTATATATTATTTAAGTCTGTTAAAAATTGTGTTGTTTTATGATCTTTACAAATTTTTTCAACGAAATTTGTGGAAAGCTTACTACAAAGATAACTATATAAAATAAATTATAACAACTGATTAATGTAAACCATCTATTGAAACTTTAATAATGTATAGGATTCTAACTCATTAAATCCTTAGAATAATGAAAGTGTCAAGATTTAAATATTTCAAATCTTTTTCTCTTTTACGAATGTAAAAACCCAAAAAATAAACATTTAAAATTTTTTTTTTTTTTAATATTTATGTTTGCAAACATTCGACTAAAGGGATTACTAACTGTACAGATTTATTATTTACTTATTTATTATTACGTAAATACACTTAAAGAAAAGCATGAATCCTTGAATAATAAATGTCAGGGACATTTATTTTATATGCTTAATATATTTGATCATAATATTAAATTTATTACGTCAGGTATATCTTAAAAGTCATTTGTATAAATAGTTACATATGAATATTAATTTTTGTGACAGTTGTTATCAATTAATTATGTCAAGCATATATAAACTACGTTTGTGTATTATAAACTAGTTTTTTTTTATTTTTTATTTTTTAGTCACTTTAAAACAGATTTGACCAGGAACAGTGGTTTAAACTAGATTTCGCAGCATTATAAATCCTTTACACCTGGGAATTGAATCCCGAACTTCTAAAATGCAAACCAAAGTGTTAATCATTCAACTATTTTCGTTTAAACTGAATTTCCACATGTATTGAGGTATAATTGTAATTATTTTTTAAAATTAATTACAATAATGTGTAGGTCACACACCTTATGTTATTTGTTTCATCATGTACATATTAAATATTAATTTGCATCTAATTGTGTTATGATTACTCATTTCCATGATGTAATCATCTATGAATTATATCGTGGATCAGTCAATATACTATGCCAACTAATTTACATATTTATGTCATACTTGTACTCACCACTAAAGTTGTTAGATTGCTTAATTTCACTAGTAGAAGTTTCGCGGTGTAAAATATTATTTTTTTAACTTCCAAATATCAACAGAGTCAGAAAACCTACCCGGGTGATATTGATAAGAGTGTATCATTTTTCATCTCCAATTACCAATATATTAGTTGATTTCGATTACGGACTCCGGTGGTAATGTTTGCAATGATTTTAAAAACATTTAAGCCTTCATTTCCAATAGAGTCGTTTACAAAAAGTGGCATTAAAATGACTAACTACCAATATATTGAACTGCTAAAAGAATGGTTTGATCTTAATATCAACAAAACACAAATTCGATCCCTCCCCCCTAGTTTAAGTGTAGTACTTTGGAATTTTTTTAATGCCTTTTAGAGGGAATGATTCTAGGTTTATAGTTCTAATCTCCAATGAACAATTTAAAATGAATCCAGCTCTTTGCTATCCGTAGATACATGTAGAATACATGTATTAAGCTAAACACATATTTTTATGACTTTTCTTAATATCTATTGGGTAATTACTTCCCCTAGGAAGTAATTGCCCAATAGATATTTAGAAAAGAAAAGCACTGTTATAACTTCAACTGTTTGGCTACCTACTATGAAGCATTATAAGTTCAAGTTAAATTATCATTTGTGTATGCCGAAAATAATCGTAGTTATGCAAATAAAAAAATACTTTGCTATGGGGACTGTGAGATTTTTAAGGTTCACTTCTTTAAAAAACTTCAGAAAAACATTAAGTTATATACCAGTTATCTATGGGTGTCTTCTGCACTCCTAGATTGATAATTTTAAAAACAATCCTCTAATTCTTAAAAAAAAAAAAACATTTATTGATATTTTCCAGGCAGAATATCTTTTCACCAATGTACTAAATCATAAATTGAAAGCAGCAAATAAAATTAGCATTAATAAGTGTTTTTCGTACCACTAATATTTTTATACATGTATGATAATCTTTTCAATAAATTAAATAATACTTTAGTAATAAAAAAGCAAGTATAAAGAAATCAGTGCAAATAATTATCCCTTAAATTCATTGGTCTACTTATGTCTTAGTCTATCTTACTTATCTGTATATGGTTAACTTATTAATTAAGAAGTTACAGTTAAGTCCATTTTTATCATATCTCTTTATATGGTAAAATAGATTTCAACAGATATATATTTATTTATTAACAACTCTTACTTATATTAATGGCTGTGAGGAGATTGATTGGAACTTTGTTTTCTTTTTTCAATTACAGGAGAATTCAGAGACCGCAACCAGAACTACAACTATGTGTTTCTCTTCATCGGCTTGTTTCAAATTACCGTCACTGTACTTTGGTTCCTGGGAAGTCTAATACAAGTCATTCGACGTAAACATACTGTGATGCATGTATTAAAACCTATTGTAAAATAGTTTGTTTGTAATAAATTTTTTATAAAATTATTTCGAAATTTTATTTTTTCAGGGATATGCATGGAAGATTTTGCATTGTTTCAGTATAATGTAGTTTTAGATTTGAGAAATGAGTATACTTAAATTAGCATAGTGATTATGTAAGTTAAATGGATCACAAACTTAATCGGCATTCATGTTACACTATACTATCTCAAAATAAACTTAAACTAACATCAAAGTAAGTGTATTTTAAGCATTATTTTCATTTCATTAATTGTGAGAGAAAATCTTAAATAGTTAGGATCTCGACAACTAAATACTGATCTAAACTTAACTAGGCAAACATCGGTAAGAATCGCGATTTAAGAAAAAAATGAATTTGGAACAACTTTGATATACCCCCCCCAAAGAAAAAAAAAAAATTACGCGCCAAATCTGGCACTCTCTATGGACTTTTTAGGGTTGCATTTTCCTATTTTAGTGTTGCTAATTTAGGTTTTTTCAGCTTTTAGGTTTTTGCTGTTGCCAAATTTAGTATTTTCTTGTATTTTGTAACATTTTTTTTTAAAAGTTTTTTTACTTATTAATTATTTGTATCAAGCGAGAATCCATCTTGGCGAGAAAAAAAGGCGCCAAAAACAGGTAATTGGCTTATCGATAAAAAAAACTCGCCAAATTTCCGATTTGGGGGGATATATCAAAGTAGTTCCATGAATTTACATTTTTCCTTATATCCCACAATATAGCTGCTGATTAATCATATTTCTAATTATCATACTTTCTAGAGAAGTATGATAGAAGCTATCTAGTGCTGAAACTTGCATCTTTGGAAATGTTAAAATATAAGTTCTCAAACTGCCAAATTTTTCCACTAGTAACTTTTTCTGTCATTATGTTTGATGCTAAAATTTCAATAAAATTAAAAGCTTGTCACACTGAGTTTACCAATCTGGAACATGTATAGTACGTCACAAGTTCCGATCCGGATAGTATTATTAAAGCCCTTAAAAGAATCTCCTTGATTTCACTCTAGTAAGTTTATCTTTTAAACCTTGAGAAGTGTCTACCTTAAAAAATACATAGGTTGCATAAGCTTTTTTAAAAGCATCACAAAAACGTGCATCTAAATGGCATTGAATTCAAACAGACAAATTCATGTAGCTGCAATTGCTTATCTTACCTATTTCTATTTCTATATTTTATGTGAAATCTTTTCTTAAAAGGTGAAGACCTTTTAAGAAAAGATTTCACATAACCATTGTGGAAATCCCAAACAACCTTAATTTCCAAGTTTACGAATATTTTGAATAGGAGAATTGTAAATCACATAAGATTTTAAGTACATACATACATTTTGTACAACTCCCAAAATATTTATTTTTGTTATACTTCAGTCAGGTATTAACTCTCTTACACAAATGTTGCAGTTTAAAACAACATTAAAATCCAACAAAATTTCTCACACTTTTTTATATACCCTCGTATACTCTTGGAAACATATTTATGATTGACATTATTTTTCAGTTCTTTGACTTAAAAAAACTTCGAGATAAAAAACTTTCTTCATTTATAAATAAATTTAATAACAATTGTTTAACATTAATCGTTCTTACATGCTAATTATAATCAGAAACGAAAGCTTTAGTGAAAAAGAATCTCAAAATCTTCTGAAGTTGACATTTTTCCACTTGTTAAAAATATCGGTGTTAATAGAAATAACGCTAGTATATTAAATAGTACTTGACTTATCTATATAGATTTGTCTCGATATATAAGAGTTATGTCTGTTGGCAAGAAAGCCTTTTCAATATCTATAGAAATTCTAATAATATAACTAAACCTATGAATCATGCCTGCTATATTTTTTCTTTAAAATTTAGTCATTTAAAAATTTTTGGTACTTACGCATTATGGAGACTACCTAGATACGTCACAAAACTGGTGAACAGAAAAGTTATGACGACTACCTTAGGCGCTTATATAAGTTATAGAGGATGCAAAAATATGTATATTTTAAATCGTGTTATAATATCATCAATTAAAATTTTTATTGCTAAATATCACCAAGGTAGTTGTTATAATATGTAAGTACTGAATTTTTTCTAGTTTCTCTCTAGCTAGCATTTCAAAAACTGGCCCGTTAATCTGCGCTTTAGGTCCCCTACTCTGCCAACTTGGCGATAAATGCACCAAGTGTGGTAAGCCGGACGTTTTTATCCCTAATGAGCTCTTTATGGCAGCGCTTTTTCGCGCATGCTTATTAATTGGTTTTTTTTTCTTTTAGCGTTTTCATTGGTCGTCAATTAGTTACAGTTTGAAAAATCGGTCATTTTCATTGGTTGCTAATTGTTTTTGAAAATCGTTAAAAATCGTATTCCATTATCGCCATGGCAACAGCGTTTTTGAAAACGCGACAAGTACGGGACCCACAGCACACTTTCGCCAAATTGGCAGAGTAGGGGACCTAAAGCGCATTTCCACCAACTGGCCTAATTCTCCTATACGATTAGTTATTACACAATCAGAATTCCCAAACGGTTTATGTGCTTAAAAATGTTTCATTTCTCCTCTCAACTTTCTTACTTCCATCAAACCCTCCTCATTTTTCTGAGTTCTACCCATTCATTAAACACAGTTTTATTTTCATCTGGATCCAATATCATTATATACGTTCATACGTATTTCATGCCATTTCTTTGTTGGGAAGCAAATCAGTAGTGGTCAGTTTGGAAGATTAGCAAATTTATATCTACTGTCTATCAGAATTTTCATGTTAGTTTCGAAATCGACAATCACCTTCGAACGTTCCCTATTTTTATTCATCTTTTGAATTGGGTCAAGAATTCCAAGACATTCAAGATTCTACAACTCACAATCACATGACTTTTTAACATACTAAAAAAAAAAAAAAAAAAATAACATTATTCGAAAAAATATAATTATTTACATTCATCAGCAAGGCACTTCTTTCTTCCTTGTGAAATTGAATCTTAAACAAGTTTTTAATAAAATAAACTTGATTTCAATTTAACAAATATAAACTTCCTATCATATCTACTTCCAACAGCAAGCCAATTTCGCTTTTATCTAACTATACTATACGTTTTTACTTATACAAAAATAGATGAAATTTATATTTTAACAAATACCAATGCTTTTTAAAATTATTTTTATATATCACAAAATACAATTATCAAGTTTTATAATTCTGGCAATAATATTGCGAACTTATTATGGATGAGAATTCGAAAACATTCTATGTCATTTACAATATACCTTTCTCAATAAAAAAATTCGAAATACATTATATTTGCATAACTATATTACGAATCAAAATGTTTTTAATTACATTAGAACTATTTTTTCTAACTTATTTAACATGATAGGACATTAAATAATGGTAGAACTTAATATAAAATAGGCAAGAAGTTTACTTAAAAGGACTTGGAGAAATACCAGTCATGAAAAAAAGGGCTCTATTTTTCAACGTTCATTTCCCATTTCATCTAAAAATACATTTTCTCAGCTCCTAAGCTTTTTTTATGATTTCTGTTTAAAAAATTCATATTTACTTGTATTATTGTTCTTTACATAAATGATTTCCAGCACAGAATCGTTACAATCAGAAATTTATTCTGACTATTAACAAATTTCGTTTTATTTAAATTTGACGATGCTAATCCAGTGCAGAATAATATTATACTATCCTTTCATTTTTAAATTTTGCTTATATAAGTTCATTAATTTTTATAATGATCGAGCATCAATTTAAGACGTTTCTTTCTAACTTTATCCTTGTGACTTTTACCACAAAAGCAATAATCCTTAATTTTCACTTCTAATTTATCCAAAAAATAAGTCTTCAAATACTAGAGATCACATTTCTCTAACCACTGCTATACGGCTCCTTACATATAACTTGAGCTAAAGAATCCTTACGTCTGAATCTCTCCTGTAACTGTGTAATTGTCTTGGAATAATTCTCATTACTAGTGCAAAAACCTGCCAACATTTACATGGCTTTTGACTTTGGTACAATTACTTGCAAAATACATTTTAACTTATTTTTATAAACATTACGGATTAAAAAACGGATATATTCCTGGATACATTGAAAATTTCTAGAAATTTTGAAAACTCTCGTTAGTTTTGAAATTTTTTAATTGATACGGAAAACTATGAAATTTTTTTTGAGTGTCCTTTGAATAAATTGATTGTTTTTCTTAATTTTTCAAAAAGGAACATTACTATTTATATTTAGGTTTTTTCAATTATTGTTTTTTAAGATATAATTATTTTTCTTTATTCACAAATTAAAAATAATAACTTTCCATGTAAAGAAAGCAATTTAGCTTTAAAAAACAATTTCGAATGACATTAAAAATTAATGCTCGAGAAAATAACTTTTCTCTTTCTTTCTAAGCAGGAATTTATAGTAAAAAATAAATGCCATTATTTATTTTAATCCGGACAATCCGGGGAAATAAATCTTGGTATTTTTATTAAATATTAATTTAATATTTTTATTTTGATTACTATTTTTGTGTTGTTGCTGCTTATCCCCATGGTGCAAGAAATCCCATACCAGGTCCAGAATATCTGGCATAGGGTAGTATGCAGCTTCTTTTTTGGAAAGGAACCACAAGGGCAGAAGACTGACTTGACCTCTGAACACACATGCCATAGGTACCCGTTTATAGGGTAGGCAAACATTCATACAAGGAAAGGACAACGATAGGATAGAGAGAGAGAGAGAAATCACATTTATGCCCGAACCGGGATTCGAACCCAGACCTCCCTATCCGCAATCAGGCATGCTAACCACTAGACAGAGTAAGCGGCGTTTTGATTACTATTTTTGTTCTTCACAGCACGAAACATTCTAACTAGAATGTAGTTTTCGCCGGCTGGCTGGTGATGTGAGGTGCCTGGATCTGTCGTTCCTTAACCCTCATTGGTTATCAGAGATTGGATGGAGAAAGGACCATAGCTTGTATCTAATTGGCTTAAATGAGAAAAGTGCTCTAATGGGGTGGGGCTTAATTAAATATAGAATTTAGAGATTTTTATTATTAATTAAATTAAAACTAGAATGCATAACATTTTTTTTGTTTGCATTACTGTTTAATGTATGCTACTTCAATTCGCTTCACATATAAAAAGCAAAGTGATAAACGAAGCTTGATTGAGTTTATTTCTAACATTCCTGCGTTTTTTTACGAAAATTCCCGTACTTCAAAACTTTAGGAATTTTACATATCTACACACAAATACATTTATTAACGATTACATGCAAAATATATACAAATACACCAGTTGTGTTGCAAAGGTATAAGGACATTTTTAATTCGAATGAACTCCGCCTTAGACTACTCTTGAATCAATACATGTGACATAGTAACTTTCGCTGAGAAGACAATACAAACAATATTAAATAGAAAAATAAAGAATTCCGAGACGTCATTATATCTGCAGCTAGTTACACAAAGAGCAATTTAAAACCATTCTAATTTAACACTTAGACGAATCAAGTTACCAAATTAAATTCTACCTTAAAAATATATTGCAGACGCTAATAAATAATATCTATACTTCGAAATGTAATCGAAGTACACTACTGGCCATTAAAATTGCTACACCAAGAAGGCGACATGCTACAGGCGTGAAATTTATACGAAAGGAAGAAGGTGCTGTGATATGCAAATGATTAGCTTTTCAGCGCATTCAGACAAAGCAGGCGCCAGTAGCGACACCTACATTGTGTTTAAATGAGGAAATTGTTCAGCCGGTTCCTCATACACAAATTGCATTTGAACGTTGTTGCCTGGTGAAACGTTGTTGTGATGCCTCGTGTAAGAAGGAGAAATGCGTACCAGCACGTTTCTGTTTGATAAAGGTCGAATTGTAGCATACGAGATTGCGGTTTATCTTATCGCAGTATTGCTGCTCGCGTCGGTCGAGATCCTATGACTGTTAGCAGAATATGGAATCGATGGGTTAAGGGCGGTAATACGAAACGCCATGCGGGATCTCAACGGACACCTATCACCAGCAGCCGAGAAGATAGGCATTTTATCCACATGGCCGTAATGGATCGTGCAACCACGTCACGAGCCGTGAGTCAAGAAACGGGGTCGTTTGGAAGACAACAAGTGTCTGCACGAACAGTTCGACGACATTTGCAGCAGCATGGGCTCTCCGCTCGGAGACCATGGCTGCGGCTTCCCTTGACGCTGCGTCATAGACAAGAGCGCCTTCAATGGCGCACGAATGGTGAGACGTCATCTTTTCAGATGAATCCAGGTTCTGTGTACAGCATCATGATGGTCGCATCCATGTTTGGCGGCATTGTGGTGAACGCACACTGGCAGCGTGCATTCGTCATCGTCATATTGGCCCATCACCTGGCGTGATGGTATGGAGTGCCATTGGATACACGCCTCGGTCGCCTCTTGTTCGCATTGATGGTGCTTTGAACAGTGCACATTACATTTCTGGTGTGTTACGACCCGTGGCTCTACTCTTTATTCGAGCCCTGCGAAACCCTACATTTCAGCAGGATAATGCCCGACCGCATGTTGCCGGTATTGTACGGACCTTCCTTGATACAGAACATGTTCGGCTGTTGCCCTGGCCAGCACGTTCTCCAGATATTTCACCAATAGAAAACGTCTGGTCAATGGTTGCCGAGCGACTGGCTCGTCACCAAACGCCAGTCACTACAGTTGATGAATTGTGGCATCGTGTTGAAGCTGCATGGGCATCTGTACCTTTACATGCAATCCAATTTCTGTTTGACTCAATGCCCAGGCGTATAACTGCTGTTATTACTGCCAGAGGTGGTTGTTCTGGGTACTGATTTCTCAGGATCTATGCAGCCAAATGATTTGAAAATTGAATCACTTGTTATTTCTAGTATAATATATTTGTCCAATAAATATCATTTTGTTATCTGCATTTCTTCCTGGTGTAGCAATTTTAATGACCAGTAGTGTAGTTTTACTTAAAACTCATAAAAATTAAGTATTTAACGATACTATAGTAGATTTTATTTACAAACTCAAGATAGATTAGCATTGCCAAATCTCAATCTAATTTAAAAATACAGTTAGTCATACCTTATTGTGATAAACTATATCGCTCCATTGTTATAAACTTAGCAAGAAATAAATTAAGTATTTTCTTTAAAATAATAAATGTTCTAAACAGCAAGCTAATATTTATATATGGTATTTTACATTCGCAACAATCAACAACCATGCAAAATCTAGGAGCTTTCAAGATGGGACACTTATAATCCTTAAAAATCATTTCTATCCATAGAGCTAAGAGTAGCTCTTCTGGCTCTATGTTTCTATCTCTGTTTCCCTCATTTCGAAAATTTATATGGACAAATAGCAAAAAAAGTCACAAGTAATATCGATAGTTGAAAAACATGTATAAAACAAAATAAATGAGAGAACAGAAGTTCTGGATCTTACTTGTTCGATATCATAGCCAAAAGCAGGTGATAATGACAAAAGGGGAAGAAAGTAACTTACATCATATTGAACATTAAATATTGGAGTTGGTAAAATAACCATCATTGTTATTTTCCATTTGTATAAATATATATAATTAAAAAAAATTATTATAAGCAAAAAAAAAAAAAAAAAAAAAAAAAAAAAAAAAAATCGGAAAAATTGAAAAAAAGCAAATAATTCAAGGTGAAATATAAAATTCATATTAAATAGATTATATTTGACTTCAGAATGGATATTAGAAGTTATAAATTTAAATACTTATTTGTTAGATTTATTGCTTATATAAAAAGGATATGATAAAATTATCAATTTATATAACTAGAAGTTTCTCTGTTAAAAATGAAATACAGAAACATTTCTATCAAATCTTCTAAAACATTAAATATTTTATTTCCTATGATTTTGTGAATTTAAAAACGTCGAGCTATAAAAAGAGCTATTAAGGCATTTTTTAAACGTTTTTATTTTGAAATACTGGCAGGACTGTTGTAACTAAACATCCCAATTATTTTGTTTACTAGTTGATTTGGGTTCAGAAATCTAAACTCGGCGCATGTGTGCCGCATACTGCAAACTGCAGAATGGAAACAAATTCTTGAATGATTAGATTGTTGATTGCCTATCATCTGATTGCAATTCTTATTAAATTGCAAATTTCTTGAAGAATATTAACCTTATAAAGATTTCATATATTTTATACAAAATTTTTTTTTACTAATTCAATCTTTTTTTTTAATCACATTAGAAACATTTTTCGTGCTTACGTAAGTTTATAAGGAAAAGGTAAATATTGTTGTTTCTTTTATTTTATGTGAAATTATTCTTATGAAGTTAATTTCTTTTGATTTTTATTTAAAATCTATTGTTTTTATAATATATTTTTTCTTGCAATGTCACTGTCTTTGATTTATGAATTCGAAACTGCATAATATTCTGTCTATTTTTCATGTACTTGAATAACTTTTTACTATAATGAATCTAATTTTTGAGACTTCTATATTTTTGATTATGTTTTCATGGTTGTTATTCTGGACTTGAATTAAAATTTAATTTCCATTCATCATTTACCTTCTTGAGTTTTTAGCTAATGTTGTTTTTTATATTAACTAAAATTTCAAGAAAATACTATCAAATTTTTTAATTAATTCGAAATTTTTTTCTGCTTATCATCTGGTTTCCTTTATCATTACAGCATTTAATAAAGTTAAAACTACAGCATTTAAATTTGTGATTTCTTAGAAATTTTTCATCGAAAATAGAAAAAATAATTTTTATTTGTAAAATTTCATTTTTTTTTTGTTGTTATGTTAGATTATTTCACGATAATTACATATATTTTAATAATTTATGCTTAATATCAAAATTTTGAATTCGAAATTTTTTCGGCTAATTAGATTCTCGTTATCAGTAAAGCATTTAAGCATGTTAAAACTATATCATTTGAATTTTGTGATTTATTTTTTTTTTAGAAATTTTCATTGAAACTAGAAAATATCTTTATGTGCAAAATTTCATTTTAATTTTGTATTATGTCAGATTATTTTCTGATAATTGCATTTTTTAAATGATTGTTGAGCATTTTTTTCCCCATACATTTTGATTTTTTAGACAATGATAAATATCGTTAAATTTTTTAACTATTTGTTAAATTCATATATCCATGTATGTAAGTATAAAATCCAAATAAAAAATGTAATTTATGCTGAATATTCTATGTTATTTACCACATTGTCTGTTGTCAAAAAATGAATTAAATTTTTTCATTTTCTTATTTTGAAATCTTACACACTTGTCAATGCAGTCTTATTTCTAAAATAAAGTATATTTAATTTAAGGAAAATTTCTAATGAGAATTTTTAAAAACATTGTTTTTGTAATTTAAATTTAATGTATTTCTTATGACCATTGATAAAAACAGCATTACTATAAGATTGCTCATTTCTCAGTGATATTGCATGTATTTACCTGAAATGTAAAATACTGAAAATAATTGATGTTTAATAATTTGTTTAAAATAATAAATATTACAAAAAATGTGGTCTTCATATTGACTGTTAATGCTAAGCAAATTATTTGCAGAATGTATTTTAAGAACAGCTATAAAATTCAGGAAGAATTTACATTTGAATTTGAAATAATTCTTTTTTAAACTTCCATTAAATTTTATGCTCTTTCAAATTTTCTTGTTAATTTTGTGAAATATTTATTCAACAGAATGCAAAATACACAAACACTTATTATGCATCTATGTTTTATTTGGAAAATAATTGACTAAAATAGCATTAATATTTTAACTGAAATACAAATTTTTATTAAATTGTGGCATGGTTTTTTAAGAACCTTTAACTCTAGAACTAAGAGTCATTGGATTAAAAAATAATTTCTGATAATATTTTATGAAAATTAAATTATTGTTCATTTCGCGAAGTTAAAAATAATTTCTCAAAATATCTTGTGAAATAAAATGCTTTATAATAATTCTAAAAGCAAATTTTAAATTACTAGTTTTTTTTTTTTTTTTTTTTTTTTTTTTTTAAATTTGATATTTATTTGTAACTGTAAAATAATTTAATCATCATTAATTTTTATATTTATACATAACCCTATTTTTTCATATTTTTTTATATACTTTAAAAAATTTCAAATCTGAGAGTGTATAGCTTTACTTATCCAGTGTTCACATTATGTGTTTAGCAATACTTTTAGTAATATTAAGTAAAACATTTAATAGCATTTTCTTTTTCTTATTAATTAAAGTTAAAAATGGCAAAAGAATTTTGTAAGGTATAACTATTTCCTATTTGTGTTAGAGAAAAATTTTTTAAAGAATTATTTAAATAAATTGCTATTAAAAAGACAAATTTGTAATAAATAAAGTATTGAAACCTAATTTAAAACATTTACTTCAAGTAAATTACAATTTACTCAAAATTTTTATTTAAGATACAATAAAAAAATAAATTCACTTGAAAATTATTATAAAAAAATTAGCATGAAGGTGTTTAGTTTTTTATTTATGTGTCTTGACATCCTTTTCAATAGCTTCAGTTATTTATAGAACATTTAGTATTAGTTTATTGAAAATTTGTTGTTACTATAGGTATTAAAAGAGTTCTGCAGTAAAAATCAACATGGTTGATTGTTCTTATTGTGTCAGAAATATACCTTATTTTAACCTCAAGCTACATTTTTTCCTATTCAATGGAGGTAAATTCTATTATTTTATATTATATATTTTTTACTTGAAATATTATTAATAATTTCATTTATTTATGGTGTGATTCAATTTGTGATTAAAATTTTTTCAATGTATCATCTAATTCTTAACTTTTACCCTTCTAAATATTTATCAAGTAATTTACTTTTGTTAAATTCAATATATAAATTTATTTTTGTGTGTAAGAGGAATCTTTTTTCTTTAATTAATCTATACTTGGAAATTTACTCAGGTGTTGAAATTGCACTTAAATGAATGTTTGTGTATTGTTTAGGCATTTTAGAAGGTTAATAAAATCTGTTCAGTAAAATTTTGTTTCATCTCACAGTTTGGCATTGAGGTACCAATAAAAGATTATTCTGTGTAGTGGTATGGGGCAGGAGAGATAACTATCATCAATAAAGCTAAATCAATAATGTGAATAATAGTATTTTACTCTATTTGATGATAAAATCCTACAAGCTTGCTTGTGTTTCCAATATCCCTGCCAATCGCTGCAGTTATCTCACCAACCTGTGCACAATAGTTGGTTTCCAAATTCTGGTCGTGTTCAAATATAGACTTTGAAATCTTACCCAATTTTTCCAAATATCAAAATTATTAATATTTCCTTATAACTACATATCACAGAGCTATTAAAATGTTAATAACTAGAAATTAATTTTACAAAGATTACATAATAAACAAATATTATTTTATCACACAGTCTACAGCAAGTGTCAACCAGGTAATAAAACTAAATGAGTAATGTAAATAACAAACATTTTTTTTTTATAAAAACTTGAGATTTTAATTGACTAAGGCAGTGACAGCCATCTTAAAAAAATTTCAGTGTAACACTACCTAGCTCCAGAGTAAGCTGAGCTATAAGCTAAACCAATAACATAAGTTAATAAAAATAAGTTATATTTTTACAAGAAAACTTGAGTTTTTAATGATATTATTAAACAGGAAATTTATTGAAAAAAGCCTTTAATTTCACAGCCTTAAACCTAAATATGTATAAAATTTTTACACAATAAATTACATAAATTATTAAGTACAACACAGCATTTTAATCAAATAACATATAGAGTAAAAAATACACATCTTATCATCATTTGAAGAATTAAAAACTGCAAATTCATTTTAACACTATCCATACCTTTCACTTCCTACATATTAATAATGTGATTCAATTTTTTTCAATATGATATACACTTTGTAAACAAAATGTAACAAATATTTAGATTTCATTTTGACACACTCAAAACAAAGTAACTTCAAATACTTAAATTTCAACCCTAAATGAAAAATACTTAAATGCTTACTAAAACTCCAAACAAATTTCTGTGCTCACATCAAGTTACAACACAAAATGCAACAAAATATTCTGATGCAATAAACTAGTTATGTGCAATTTATCAATTATGCGAACTAGTTTATTCCATAACTAGCCGTGTTTAAGACGGCACCTAGGACTCAACTCATTGATTTTTAATTAATTGAGTGATGATACTTAATAGAATATTATATACCTAATTAATGAGTATGATACTTCATACAAATTATTAATTGGGTCAATAGTACTGCAATATTTCAATCATGGGTATTCATTATAGTTTTATAACTAAGCAGCACCAAACACTTTAAAATGTTTATGTAATATTTTGGTCTAAATTATACTACTGATATTATAAGATATTTATAATATAATATATAAATATTGTTTTTTTTGTTGGTTTGATAAAAGTTTTAATGAAACATTCATTTGCACTGAATTTTAAGTAAGTTCTGTGCTACGTTATATACAGTAGATGATCAGTTTTAGAAGCTAATGACTAGTCTTTAATGTAGTTCCATTAATGCAATGATAATTTTAATTCTTATTTTCATATTAAGATCTTGAAAAATCCGTTTGTTTGCTGATTCATTTTCATAAATCTTGTTTTCAAAGGATTTTTTCTCATTTTATTTCATTGTTAGAAACTTGGATTAATTTTTTTAATATGAGAATGAATACTTTTTAAGTGTGAACTTCATTTTGTATGTGTTTCTTATATAATGTATACTAAATAATTTTTTTAATAATACATTATGTTTAAAGAAAGAACAGTTCTCAAAAAATACTGTAAGATCTAACATTCACACACATTTATCTATTTTATACACTTGATTTTAAGAAATATTTTATCACTCCTCATGAGTTTATAAAAATGAGCATCTTCTCTATTAACAATGCATTTCAATTTTTTGATTTATTTTTTTTTGTTTTTTGCAGCTTTGGCTTGTGTTCTTCCATATCTTCCTGTACATGCAAAAGAAATTGGTATTTCTGCTGTATCCGTTGGTATAATATATTGCATGCTACCAGTAATAACAATGCTTTTGAAACCTTTCTTTTGTGCCATCGCAGACCATTTTGATAACTTAAAGTCCATGTTAGTTGTGTTTTTGGGAGTCATAATGTTAACTGCAACTTTAACAGTATCCATACCAAGGAAGCAGAATATGATTGGAAGTGAAGTACGCTGTTCGGCAACTGGCACAAATCTTTATTTCAAGGCTAGACCAAGTCAAGATTGTATGGTGGATGTTTTATTATCCAAACCACTAAAATGTTATATGTATTGTACAGAATGTCTTGAATTCAAACCAGCAAATGCTTCCAAAAATCAAATATGTGTCAGAAAGGTTATGCATCCAGCAGAAATCACACTTAATTTGGAAAAGAGAAATGATTCCACACATGTCTTTGCTGTCAAAGCAATGAGTCTTTCGGAACGAGAGATGAACACATTATGTTTTGTGAATTTGACATTTAGTTGCAACTCTTACTGTGAACCAATACTCCAAGAATGCTTCTCTGGGAAAGGAGAACCAGAATACACTAGTGATCAGTTTTGGTTGTTTTTAATTTTTGCAACTATGTGTGTGAGTTCTTGTGGTGTAGCTACATCATTTTCTGATGCTATATGTTTCAATGAGCTTGGGGAAAATGGACATCTTTATGGAAGACAGAGGCTATGGGGAACTATTGGTTGGGGGCTATTATCCCCACTTGCTGGTTTCCTCAATGATCTAGTAACTGGAGATTCATTTCTCAAGGCTTATCAACCTGGTGCCATTGTGCAAGTTCTCATTTTGCTTCACAATATATGTGTTGTAAACAGGCTCAAAACAAAACATTGCAAGTTTTCTCAGAGTATTTTTAAAGATGTAGGCTCTTTACTTCGTCAGTTCAAGGTTATAGCATTTGTTATGGCTGTGGTAGTTATTGGTTCTTTCACTGCTCTAATATGGTCATTTTTGTTCTGGCATTTATTGAACAAAGGTGCCAGCAAAATCCTCCTGGGTGTTGTACCAGCTGTGCAGTGCTTTCTTGGGGAACTAGTGTTCTTTTTCTTTTCTGGACAAATCATATCAAAATTAGGTCACTTCAATGTGATGTTAATCGCTTTAACTTGTTTTTGTGCTCGTTTTTATGCTTATTCTATACTGGAAGATCCCTGGATGGTTCTGCCAGTTGAGCTTTTGCAAGGCCCTACATTTGGATTGTTTTATGCAGCCATGGCATCATTTGCTCATCATACAGCTTTACCTGGCACTCAAGTAACAGTTCAAGGTCTAGTTGGAAGTGCATTTGAACTTGGTAAGCATTGCTATATCTACATTTTTTCAGGGTGGACCAAATTAAATCTATTAGTGCTTTAGTCTTAAGTTCAACAATTTATGGGTTTGAATCTCAGGAGAATGTTTACAGTGGTTCAAATCCTCTTTAAACTCTAAATCATGTATTTTATTAATATAATGCTCCAAATAGAATTTAAGATGAAAAAATAGTTCACATTTTTTCTTACATGAAAAAAATCAGTGCTGCTATGCTTCTAATCTCCATATTTTTAAAAATGTCAGTTTGCTTGAATTAGTGTAAATGCTTGGTAATTGCTTAAATAATTAATTAAAAAGTAATTCATGAAAATTACAAAATAGTTTCCGTATTTTCCTGTGTATAAACCGTGACAGTTTTTTTCGGCCAATATTTCATAGAAAATTCAAGAACAATGTTTTTTTAATTCTGTTGAGGTAGAAATATATCTTGTCACTTTATATTATGCACCGAAATCAAGCTTCAAACACCATTATCCAGTTATTAGAAGTTAAAGTAATTAATACTTTTGCACATTCACATCTGCAAGAAGAAATTTGTAGTTATGAAGTAGATCATGGGATTAAATTTATAAAATTATTCATTTTATGAATGTTGCATATCTATGAATACTATAGTATAACATGTTTGCAAATGTTACATGTTTATTGTGATTGATTCTTTGTTAGTAGAGATTTCTTCTGCTATCTTGATTCTTGCTTTTAAACCAGCCTGTATGTAACATCAAATGTTCATGTTTTTTAAAACTAGACTATTTCTTAAAAATTTGTACTTTTTAAAAAAAATCTCTATTATAACTTTGCATTCACCAAATAACCTTTGCAAGTAATATCACAAAAAATTCTATTGAAAAAATAGCTTGACAAATTACTAATCATTTATAAACATGCATTTTAATATCACTTAAAAGAAAAAAAAAACATTTTGTAAAACATATTTAGTTTTTTTTATTCCTTATATAAGTGAAAGGTTTTACCTATTTTTGATACTATACATATTTCTCCATATTAGAGGAAATCTAAATTAATTTTTATTTCAGAAATTATTATCATATATGTATAAAATTATGCTTAATAAATTCAGTTAAAATTTACTTAGATTTTCCTCCTTCAAATATAAACATGACTTGTTTAATTTGGCCATATGTTGTTCTTTTTATATTCAACAATGACTTTTTCACATCTGAATATTACTTCAATTAATATTTTTATACTTAACATTTTATTAATATTTTGAATCTTTATATACTGTTTAATTAACTACAACTTCATATTCATGCATGTAAAATTATGATTAAATTTTCCAGTGATGGATTTTAATTTTTTGACCAGTGATGTGATGAACTGTGAAGCATCCTTATTATTTCTATGGGCTGATTTGAATTATTAGAAACAAATTTCTTTGATTTTAATATAAAAAAATTACATTAGGTTTTTGGATTTTTAGTTTTGGTTTCCTTAATTAACTCTATTACATAATTTATATTGAATTTGTATGCAAATGACCAGTATTATAGATTTTATGGGTTTAATTGCCTCCTTAAATATTTCTATAAATGATTGTAATTGGAGCCAGCCTTAGTTTACTAGAAATGCATATACTGTTGCAGAAAGTGAAGATTATATATATATATATATATATATATATATATATATATATATATATAGTTTCTGCTATTACAAATTGTTACAATATTTTTATGATCAATTTAGGGCTTTAAGGAACAATATATGTTTCAATTTTTATTGAAAGCTATCTCAGTTTTTGATTTAATTTTGTGCAAGGACTTAAATTAATATTCTCTTGCTATATTTTCATTATACAGCTTAACATATACTAAATCCTGTTTATATAGAATATGTTTGGCTTTTATACCATATAACTCCGATGTTGAATACTGTAGATTAAATCAGTCAATAATTTTTAATGAAGTTATTTTAATGAACTCCTTCTGAGAGTAGCATATTCTTTTATGAAGAAATTTAAATTTACATTCAGATCTTTTTACAGGTATGCATACTTAAACTTTTGTATAAACTTTAGATTTCTTAATATGCCATTCTGACTGCTAAACAGTTTGCAGTCTACTCTTCTTTTTAAAAGTTTTCAATTCACCTCGTTTAATTTTACCGTGCCATAATCAAACTTGTTTCAAGTTTAATTATGTAGTAATATAAAAATCTACTTAAGCTAAGTTCCAGTCTAAATTAGTGCTAATGTGCAAAACAATGAATGTTATAAGACAATCAAACAAAACCCAAGCCTTAAGACTTGTGTAGTATCTCATTCCACTGTGATAAATCAAGAGATAATTTTGTTATAATCATTTGAAAACATTTTATAAAACATTAAATGCAGCTAAATATTTTCAATTTGTTGGTTATTAATATCAATGTTTATAAGAGAAATATGTATTCTAAGATATATGATAAATACAAAAAATATGATAAAAATTCCCATCAAATTTATTTTATTTAGAAAATTTTTTCACTAAAATTTTATTGTTAACTTGAGAAGAATTTTAAAAATAAGCTCTTAAAAATATCTTGTACAATATTATATTTACTAGTCATATTTTGCCTGAAAAACTTTTTTTTCTTTCAAATAAAAAAATATTTGATTTTTTTCAAAAATAAAAAAAAATAAAAATAAAACAAAAAAAAAAAAAAAAGATACACCAAAGTTTTCATTTTATAATTATTTCTGACATAAATTGACAATGTATTAATCAAGTATTTCTATAAATATATAATACAAATAACATTGTATGTATCATTTTCTTTCTTCTGTAAGTAAATGAAATTGTGACCATTTATGTCATTAATAAATATTTACTCAGTAGAAATAATATGAAATATTATTTGTTTATGCAGTTTTATCAGGTTCTTGCATTTGTACATTTTAGGTATGTGCATCGGTAATTTGGTTGGTGGTATTTTGATGCAAGCTAATGATGGTGCTTACACTTTTTATTATGCTTCTGTAGTAGCTGGAATTTACAGTGTAATTCACATATTATTCACAGGGATTTCAAAATATATTGATATAAAAAGTAAGTGTTCTATTTTCAAACCATATCAATTTTAATGTATGTTTAAATTATTCCATTATAAAGGAGATAATTTATTATTTTTAAATTCAATGATTAAAGAAAATCATAACATTTTAAATTAAAAATTTATTTAAGTGTAAGTAAATAAGCAATAAGTGTAACTCAATAGTTATTCTATGGTAAAATTAGATTTACTTTTTAAGCCATTTACTACATATTTTAAGTTATTAACACAAAAATTAAAGGCTGAGTAAATTAAATCTTACATAATGTTTACTATTTAATATATGATTCATACTTCAATCAAATTCAGTTGCATTCCTAAACTAAACTCATATACTAGTTAAATTTATTACTAAACTTATAAACTTTATCACTGAATATTTATAATTACTAACTCTTTAATTAAAATATTATATCTTGCTAATTTATATTAAAAAAAATTGAACAAATTGTTGCGGTGATAAAATGCAGAATTACACAATGAGTAATTCTTATAGTGGAATTCCCTTACATATTTATAAAAAATATTTAAAAAAAAGTAAGATTATATTATTGACAAATTATGTATTGCTAAATACTCTCATATGTGTATGTTGAAGAAATTAGTGGTTTAAGAAATATGGACAAGTAAATATGTTATGAAATCTTAAATTTATAGTAAATGATTTGGTGTGAGCATATGTGTGAATCAGAAAGGGAGATATGCATTATTAACTCCTAATAAAACTACAACTAACATTGCAAAAACTAAGGTATGGTAAAAACAGTTCCAAAAGAATTGTTTATATATTCCGCCTTATAAATCATGGACAGGTGACATTTTGTATTTCATAAAACTGTCTAGGTTCGCATAGCAAGATTTGCCATATAAAGGACTTTATCAAAGGTATGCAACCAATCTGTTATGCATTGGAATAGATTTATCAGATATCTATTGATACTCTAAAATTCAAACGTTATAGTCTTGTTGATAAACATGAGGAATCTGGTGGAGAATCTAGAGGGAATGCTTTCTTTGCTTCCCTTGAAATACCCTCACCAGTAATTACTTTATGTATAAATTTGCTAGCAGTTACATTCATACCATCCACTTTCATAACCATTGCACACTATACTTGCCATTGAATAAGCATAGTTGGCAAAAACCTTGATAAACTGGTACCGAAATTACCAATCCCTTTTTCATTATTAGAGATTTTAATGGTCTGCAGTTTGCTGACTTAGTTACGGTAGAGCTCTTATATAAACTTAAAGCAGTGATTGGAATTTTTTTTAATAAAAAGCTTCATGTTCGTATCAAATTACTGAATAGCAAATGGCTGCTTAAATTAATGTTTGATGTCAGTTTGAAAAAAAATGAAATGAACTGAATTGAGATTGCGAAGAGAAAATTGGCTTCTTCCCGATTAATACGCTAATATCAAATTGTTCCAGTGAACTGTTTCAATCACAGTTACCTAAAAAAAGTTTCCACATTTTCAAACATGCGAAATATTTAGCTACACAATTGAGATTGAATTTCCCACCGATTTCTTATAAGCTTTGAGTACTTTAAGGATTAATGGTATTAGTTTCTCAGACTTGGATATCATATTGAATAAAATATAAGATTTTCCAAAAACCTTTTGATATTGACATTAAAATCTTAGCCTCGTAATTTAAAAATAGAAATTATTAGTTTACAGTGCAATGATATTATTAAGAACAAATATCAAAATGTATCTTTGTTAGAATTTTATGCCTATCACTGATACAATTTGTTTACTTGAGGCCTGTTTTCTGTTTTTTATAATACTTATTTGAAAATAGTCTCCAAGAAGGATGTTCAATAACTGAAAGTCCTTCTATCAGATGCTAATATGGCCTTATTTACTTTAAAGAAATTGACAATATTTTATTTTACAAGAATCAATAAAAATTGTTGTCTACTACAGGAAATAAGAAAACTATAAATCTCATTG
>JAPDSC010162391.1:0-11142 GCA_026290005.1 Latrodectus geometricus | reverse complement strand
TATATATATACATATATACATATATATATATTTGCATATATATATATATATACATACACATATATATATATATATATTTAAATGCTTCATAAATATATTATTTATGACATTGAACGTATAATTAGCTTAATTTAGCTATTAGAATTGTAAAACTCATACTGTCATTTGAATCGTTACCAACTAAAATTTCATAATCTATAAAGAAAAAGAAAAGTTACAAAATATTGAAAAATCTAATAAATATATAATTTATTTTTAGAAGGACTCCAAATAATTTTTTTTCAGCTGTAATTTAATGATCAAAGTAAAAGAATTAAATTTTATCACATCAGAGTCCTTTTTATCAAATAACAATTTCAAAAAATAAAATTTAAAATTTATATTGTTTTTTATGTAAAATCAATCCTAATGTTATTGTTTCTGCTACATTATCTAAATTACATCCATTATCTAAAAAATATCAAAACATTGAATGTAAAATAATAAAACAAAATATTTTGCATAAAAGTTTTCTTACTTCAACAAATTCCATTTTTTTTTTTTTTTTTGTTACAAATTTTGTGTAGTTTTGTTTTTTTTCACAAATAAAATGTGAGAGACAATTACATATTAAAATTTTAAATAAAAAAAATGAATACATAAATCTATATTTGGGTTCACATTAATAATTATCAAAATGCTTTCTAATTTCCTACAAATGTTAACAAATATAATAAGACATCTTATTAGAGCAATTTAAAATTTACTATTCTCAGATATACATAACCCATTATCAAAAAATAATATAGAGTCCTTAAAATTTATAAAAAGACTGCATCTAAATCAATTTAATTTTTTATGTAGTTATTTAAGAAAAATGAATTCTATGTTTTTTCATTGCAAAAGATTAAAATTTAAATTTAATCTGTACTATGTAATTTTTTATTTCAATTTATGTTTTCATTTCTTATATCACAAAATTTTATGCTTTTGACATTTTACAAATTCTTAAAACATGAAATTCTACAATAACTTAATGTTTAGTTTTTATATATTAATCTCTTTTATTATTTAATTACATTAAGTAAAACTCCTTAGCCTAATCGTAGAAATTTGTCCTTCAGAATAGTAGATCTCAGGTCAATCACTCTTGAGTAATGAGAGATAAATATGGCCATTATGCGAGCACTTCTGTTAGCATGCGTGCTTGAGATTTTTCCTGTATTTTGCAGGTGACACTATAATGGGGCTAATTATTAATAATATATGTAGTGAATGTTTAAAATGCCTTACAACAGCTTCAACTTGATTAAAACTTTTCGCTATTCTATATCAAAGGAACGTTTTAGGTATATTTGTAAAATAAAAATTTTACTAGAGTTTTATTAACAGGTATTTATTTCTTTTTAAACATTTTCTTAATTTCTTAAAATAACTATATTTAATTTGAAACCATAAGCATTTTTAAATGAATTTAATAAAATTAAGATTTTAATTTTTCGTATTACAAAACTTACCACAGTTTAAGTGAAATCAAATCATTAGTTTTAGTATTATTTTTTTCATACTTCATTAGCAAAAACTTATAAAAAGGAAACACATTTATGCAATAAAATGTGTTTAACTTCTCTTTGAAATATTGACTTTTGAAACTAAAGTGTTCATATTTTTCTTTGAAAATTTCTTTCTTAAAAAAAAATATTCATTAATATAATACAAATATAAAATAATTTAAGTAAACTTTTATTTGCAATCACTTTTATTCTGATTAGTTTAGTGTCAATAAATAAATTAATATTTTAAACAAACATAAAATCATTAAATATAACCTTTATTCATGATACTTCTTGAGAAATATATAAAGCTAAATTAAAAAAAGTTATAATGTATTAATATAAAATTAGAATAATTCATACCGTAGAAATGAACATTTATTGAACCTCATGCTTTTTTATACAGAACATTTTTTTACATTTTATTTGAAATAGTAAGACCTCACTATACAATATTGAATACTTATGGCAGTAATGAAAAATTATTGTATAAGTATAATAATTTAATTAAGATAATTTACCTCTACAATCAATTCTTAGATAAATACTATGTCTAGAAATTAATATTGATTTATTTATTTCTAGGCTTGCTTGATTTTAATTTTGAAGGGAATCCAGATCACCTAAATTTATTTATTTCCTTTATGATTAAATTATTAATTTTCCAGAAGAACTAAAACCAACAATTAGAAATTCTCTATCGACAATATCGATTAAATAAAACGATTAAAGAATAATACCAATAATATTGGTTATAGAAACAAATTGTAAACAAGAATTATTATTCAATGTACATAAAAAAATGTTAGTTTTTTTCACCAAAAAATTAATAGTGGTTGCATTTAAATCTTTTATAAATGGAGAAATGAAATGTATCAAGAAGTTGGCTTCCTCGTAACATAAAACTAACATTTTTTTTTCAAAATTTTGATGCCAATGTTTACAATCAAACCATAAATAACGCTGATTTGAACTTCTTGTAAAACTGCTTACCAAGAGAATTTTGATATATATGATATCGGAATCTATATCGTATCTGTTCTCTTTAAGAGCGAAGACAAGTTCTTTTTCTTCTCTAAAATTGTTACCTAAATTTAAGCACTAGCGTTTCGAAAAAAGTACATATGGCATAATATTTTTTCTAATAATAACAATTTTTTTTATTCTATACTTCTACAGTTTAATTTTTAAAAAATTAACGATATTTGCTATTTTTTCCGATTTTTGAAAAGGAGTGCTTCTATTCATTACAGCAAATTATTTAACTTGTTTCTATTTAATGCTGATTTTTAAAAAATTGTAATATGGATGAAAGAAGTTTCAACACACAATATTTAAGCACTTCGCAGTTAAAGGAAATTTTTCGAGCGTTTACATAACTCATTACATTTGTATTTAGATGGTCTATACGTGGGAATATTTTCATGATGTGAAACAGCGTTTAAAATATTAAATAATAAATATCATTTAAGAAAGTAAATATTATTATAAAATTTATTACTTTTATAAAGTGCAACTTTCCCCGTAAGCAAGAAATACATTCTCTACTTGAAAATAAAGCCAAAAAAAGGTGACGAGTTTATCTTCCTAGTATTATAAACATGTAAATATATTTCCTCATATTGAATAAATTGCATTTAAGTTTATAAGTATTTATTAAATTTATTATCAATAGAGGAATTTTCATACCCATACGGACATATATCGTATGTACTTATATTGAGTTAATACCGTCTAACCATATAAAATGTTCATAAATTTTTATAAATGTATAATTTCATATTGATATTTTCTTTCTCGAAATTGTAAAAGTCTTACACTCCTTTGAAATACTGTTAGTTAAGTATTCCTTGCCTATAAAATTATGAATGTTATTGATTAAATTATGAACTTCATAATAGAAAATTCATTAACTTTTTTTAAGAGGGATAGATCTATTTGTTACTGTCATGATTTAATGAGAAAAATAATTACATTAGTTTTTTTCATATTACATTTTGATTTTATAGAAAAGAAAGAGCAAAATATAAAATTTATGAATTAATAATAAATAATTAATAATAATTAAAATTTATTATTAAAGAATTAATATTAATGATTAAAATTTATGAATTAATAATAAATAATTTATAATTTAATATTATCTAATAATATGTTTATATTACTGGATAATATTAAATTAACAAAATATTTAATTAAGAAATATTTTCATAGAATTCAGTTAGAGTATGAAAATTTATAAATTAAATAAATGATTAGAACTTATACCTTCATTGGTATTTTCTTCAATAAAATATAATCTCAAATTATCAAAATGTATGTAAATGCATTTAATAATGTACAATAGATAATAATATAACATGAAATTCATATAAAAAATAGGAATATAAACACAATTTATATCTTTCTAAACTGTATATAATACGTAGTAATAATAATAGTTCATTAAAATTCTATTTTATTATGTTTGCTTACTCAAATGCACATTTCTTTTTAATTATGAATTCTATATTCATTCTTTTACTTTTCAAAAGTTGGATAATAATTTCAGTTTAAATAATAAGAAAATATATTTAATGTACTAAAATAATTTAAAATTTCTTACTCTCATCGTTATAGTCTTCATTAGAATACATGTTATCTAAAAACACAGAGAATTTTTATATAGTTTATAAAATGGTTCATCCAAATCTTTATATAAACTTAGTTTATTATTATTAGGAAATTATTTATAAGAGGTGGATTTATATACGGTTATATATTCTTTATGTATAGTAATTGATTTTTAATTGTTGATTTAGGTGTTTATCGGAATTCCTTAAATGTGATAAAATGATATAATATTATTTGATTGACAATAAGATAAATTTTTTGTTTCTATGCATATATTCTCAAATTAAATTAATAAAGAATATCTTGTGAGTTTCATTATATTTCTTTTAACTTTAACCATTTACTTTATAATTGATCAACTTAAAACATTATTATCACTTAACTTCAAGCAGTTTTATTTCTATATTATTAATCGCTTTCTTTTATTATGGATAAACGTAATCCAAGAACTGATTTTTATAATTTACATATCCTTATATTTTAAAAACCAAATTGATAAAAATTTTAGTTTTTAAATACTAAATTTTAACATTTTATCGAAGCACAAAATTCTTGGGTATTTAAAATAATATTAATGTTATTGTAATTTCTTATGTCAATAATTTCTGTACTCTGCCTTAAGTTTAGTTTTCAGGATTTTATTCCTAAAAATTATTCAGGTTATATTTAAAAAATGTTTTCAAAGCAGAACTTTCACAGTCATATAATTAAAGAAATACTAGAAAAATAATGGATATCAAATATAAATACAAACTGCAAAATATTTATAAAAGTTTAAAATCAGCAATTTGTTTTGTAAGACTTTTCGTTTTCCTTCTCAGAAACGTTCTTTTTCACATAATAATACTTAATTTCCCATTTTAACAGTACATGATAGCAATAAACGACTATTTCATGAAAAATAATGATTTTTAATGATTTTAAATAAACATGTATAAACTATTTGACTGATTTTAAAATTAAACCTCTCCCTCAGATTACTTATTACTTTAAATGATACTACATTCATCAAGGCGTTGTGATTATATGATATAATAAATTATTTCTTTTGAGAAATGACATAAGTAAGTTTTTCCTGTATTTAAATATGTACTTAATCTTAATGAACCAGTTAATTTACAATCCATTTTAATTAAATTCTTTTGGTAAAAGAGATAAAAATTCAAACCTGAAGGAACACTTTAGTATTTTAGAAATTTAAAAGTATTCTAAGTTAACCCTCCTCAATTTCTTTCACTGCAAATCATTTTATTTCATAATGTGTCAGAGCAACAATGAATCAAGATCAAATAAATTGTATTAACGAGTCGATATTCATAATTTTATCACATTTATTAAATTATAGTTTTGATAAAAATTAAATTAGAAAAAATATCCTTCGATTAACAAAGACTTGTGTCTTAATAATAAAACTAAATGTTTCTTATATGATTATGAAGTTCTTACAGTCATTAGAATTTTCATCTGTTGAGTATCCATAATCTGTAAAAAAGAAAATTTAGGAATTTTGAAAGGAAATTAATTTATGTATATTTAGTTTTCTTTCAATAAAATTATTCAACACTTGTCATTTAAAATAAAAATAAGTATTTTAAGTTTTTCATATAAGACTATCAATAAAAATCTGAAAGAGTTTAAGCTTGTCAATAAATATCCTTAGATTTAAATTCAAACCAAATCGATTATTATTAACTGTTTGAAAAATATGCTTAAAAAGGATACCTTCGATAGTATTTTCTCCTGTAGAATATACGTAATCTAAAAATAATAAATTCTAGATTATATAATATCAAATAAAAAGTTCAGCTTTTTTTAACAATTGATATATAATTTCCTTATTCTTACTTTCATGATATTTAAAAAAAATAAAATAAATGTACTGAAAATATTTAAAAACAAAATGAAGTTTAATAAAAGTTTTATTCATTCAAATATAACTACTCTAAAAATAGAAAAATATCTAGGACCATTGATCAATAAATATTAAAGGAATGGAAAAACGGTCTTTTTTTCCAAAAAATGTTGATATCTAATTTACAAAAATTATTTTATAATTTTTTCCTTTATTTTCCAAATGTGATATGAAAGATTAAATTAAATACGAATAATATTGAAAGATTAAAAAAGTCAAAGAACGGAAATCAAACACATTTAAATAAAAAAAAAATACGAATAATTTTCTCCGTGATTTCTATTTTGATATCTTTGAATCATGCAACCTTAAATATTGTCAATTAAAAGAACTAAGTATTTTAAAGTAGTAGAGTAACCAGATAATTTTATACTTTGTTTTTTTCTTCATTAGAATATATTTTATCTAAAAATAAAATTTAAAAATTCTTTCAAATACTCTAAAGTTGCTAAAATTAAATTTCTTTAAAAAATAAATATTTTCATTAAAACTTAATTAACTATAAAATGAGTCCAAATTTATTTTTTAAAAAATATTAATCATACATTCTCTGTATATTTTATGTCTCAATTTCGGAGTAAATTTCAAGCTTGTCATACATTATGTTATAAACATTTAACCAAAAAGATGACTGATTAACTGTGTAAAAAAAAAATCTTTTAATATTTTTTTGTTTTAACTTATCGATATTTAGTTATTTTAACGAATACTTTGAATATTTATGCAAAATTTGGAGAATACGCTAAAATTAGGTGATTCTATCTCTTATTAGTAAAGAGAAGTTTTTATTTTCATTTAATTATATTTAAAATAAATCTATATAATAATCAACTATTAAGTATCATTGTTTTAAAATTGAGTAAATTAGATACAATTAGAACAATAAAATTAAAAGAAATAAAATCTTAATTATGCTACAAGCTTACAAATCTAGATACTATTTCAATATTTTAATAATACTAAAGGGGATGAAAATGATACGCTCAAAATGTTCCTATGAACATCTTCAATGTTTCTATGCGCTTTTTGTTAACTTGTTCCTATGAACATCTTTCCTATGAACAACTTTTTAAATACAAAAACATCATATTTTTTTATGACAAAATATCTCATATATATTCTATGTAAATAAAAATTATAGAACAAAGTTTAAACATCATGAAAAGAATTATAATATTAATAGAATTATAAAAGGAAATCAAAATTTTTTTAAAACAATTCAATTTTACGCTATGCATTTAAATGCTTCAATAAAAACACATCTTTTTTATAAATTTTTGTAAAAGTATTTTAAGTAATTCTTTTTAAAAATTTGATAAATTGAAATCAAATTGCTATTCAACTAAGTTTGAAATCTTTCAATAAAAATCACATTTAATTCTCAATGCATTGAAATCAAATATAATGTTTCTTTAAAACTTTTAATTAATTTTTAATTCTTTGAAATACAACTCAAATTTAATCTATTTTAAAATCTTTTTATTCTTTTCACATTTTTTTATAAAAGTTTTATCGGTGATGAAATTAAAATGATTAATATGGATTTTCTTTTGAAAATATTAAATGTTCTTCAATAATAATTTATTTTTAATCAAATTTACAGTTATTTAATATTTATATTTTTTAAATATTGAAATTCTTATATTTTATGTCTCTTCTTAACTATGTTAAATATTCATATTTATATAAAACTATACATTAAATTCCTATTTTGAAATTATAATTACTCACATTCATTTGTATATTCTTCTGTTGGATATAAATAATCTAAAAGAAGGAAAACACTGCATTAGCTTGAGTTAAATTAAGTTAGGTCTAGTTAAATTAAGTTAGGTTGAGTTAAATTAAGTTAGGTTAGTAGATATTTATTCACGTTTATAATTTACGATAGATATAGCCAGATCATAAAAGAATTAATAGGTAATATTTAGGTTTCAGATTATATAAGAAAGAAAGAAAATAATTTCATTTAAATTAAGTCCAACTAATTTATTTGTAATTAATCTACATTAATTACATTATTGTACGATTTACAATATTTCAAAAAATTGGAATTGGAATGGGAGAAAAAAATTAATTTTTTAAAATCTCACTTGCACTTGTATATTCTTTTGTTGAATAAAAGTAGCCTGAAAAAGTAAGAAACTGTGTTAGTTTATATTAAATTTAAAAAAAATATTTTTATTTACAAATTACGATATATATATACAGATAGTAAAAATATAAAAATAGCATTTAAATTTAAAATTGTATATAAAAGAGAAAAAAAATTAATTCTTTTAAATTGATTACATTCCATTTATTTTTCATGAATTCATGTTAAATGTATTCTTACTTTGTGAAAATTATAACAATTTTAAAAATATGTTTACTAAATATTGTATTTGGAAATACTGAAACAATTTTATTCTTTTAAAATCTCACTTTCTCTTGTGTAATCTTCTGTTGGATAAAAATAACCTGAAATAAAAAACTTTATAAATTTACTTCAAATTAAATGAATTTAAAAATAGTTCTCTTATTTATAATTTACGGGAAATATATTCAACTAGAAAAACAAAAATCAGCATTTAATTTCGACATTGCATATACAAAGGAAGTTAAAGTATTTTATTTAAAATATAAGTTAAAACATACTTCGTATTTGTAAAAATAAAAACATTTTTTAAAGAATATTTAACTAAAAATTATAACTGGGAACAATAAAACAAATTTTATTCATTTAAAATTTACCTTCACTCGTATATTCTTCTGTTGGATAGAAATAACCTGAAAGAAATAATATTTATATTAATTTGCATTAAATTAAATTCAAAACATCCTAAATTACGATAGGAACATCCAAAGAGTAAAAAATGAAAGAAACATTTATATTCAAAATTTATACAAAATAAAATTATTTTATTTAAAATAATACTAAACTAATTATTTGTTACGAATATACATTAAGTACACTTATTATTTGTAACAAGTATGACATTTTGAAAATTAATTGGACTAAATATTGTAATCAAAAACCATTTACGAAATTTTATTTATTTGAAACCTAACCTTCACTTATATATTCATCTGTCGGATATAAGTAGTCTAAAATAAAAGAAAACGTTGCATTAGTTTACATTAAATAAATTAGGTTTAAAAAAGTAATAATAAACATATCATAAAATAATTGAAAGATACTATATAAATTTGTAACTGCATATGTTTAAATAAAATTATTTCGTTTAAATTAGTTCAAATTTATTTATTTGTAACAAAAATAGGTTCTTTTACTTTTATTTGTAATAAAAATAAATAATAAAATTACAATTTTATAAATAAAAATTGAAAAAACCTAAAATAAAAATTGTGACTGAAAACAGTGAAAACAATTTATCCATTTAAAATTTCACCTTCATTTGTATACTCTTCTGTCGGATACAGGTAGCCTAAAAAAATTAAAAAATGATTTAGTTACGTGAAATTAAACTGAATTAAACTATTTCTCTCATTTATAAGTCACGATATGTATATACCCAGATAGTAAACAATACAAAAATAACAATTAAATTCGATATTGTATATGAAAAAGAATCGGTATTTTTTCCTTTAAATTAGTTCTGCCATATTTATTTGCAACAAATCTACTTTAAATACACCTTTTTTATAAAATTTAAAACATTTTTTCAAAATTAGACTAAATATTACAGTTGGAATAGGTGAAACATTTTTTTTATTTAAAACTTCACCTTCACTTGTATATTCTTCTATTGGATACAGGTAGCCTGAAAAAATAAAAAATAGCATTAATTTATATTAAATAAAATTAATTTGAAAAATTTTCTTTTATTTATAAATTAAGATAAATATATTCAATGAACAAAAAAATAAAATTTCTATAACATCCAAAATTATGCATGAAATCATTTCGCTTAAAATGACTCCAACTTGTTTATCTGTAACAAATATAAGCTAAATTCTTTTTATTAGTAAAAAATTCATTTTTGAAAATTAGCTTGACTAAAAATTATAATTAGAAAAATTTGGATAAAGGTAGTCTGAAAAAAAAGGTAAAAATAACATTAATTAAAGTTAAAATTTATTCACTTAACTAATTAACAAATATTTTTCCTAACTATGTATTACGATAATATTTATATTATGAAAAATAAAAAAGAGTGTAAATTTGAAATTCTGTACAAAAGATAATGAAATTATTTCATTGATAAAAACATTTCATTCATTTAAGATCTCGCACATATATTTATGCTTTTCAGACAAATGCACTTAATCTGTAAACAGTATTCAACTGATCACATTAATTCATGTTGAATTATGTTAAGGAAGCCGCGGTAGCCTGGTTGGTTGGAGCGTCGTTCTCATTATCAGAAGGCAGTGAGTTCGAATTCTGGCTAAGCCGAATATTCATCGTGTTCACGAATGGCGACTAGGAAACGTAAAATATGTTGTGGCAGCAATGTTCTCCATGTTCTCATTCCAAATTAATATCTCTCAGGGTCTTAGAAGCCAGACTTTGGGTCTTCTCTGGCTTCGTATCTCTAAATTGAAAGACCAGATAGTGCTGCCATCTGTCAGCCAAATTCATACTTTCATCTCTGTGCAAAAACGGAAGATGTTCTATCTGACTTAATACGAACAGCCCAAGATGGGTAGGCTTGGCTTCGCTAAGTGTCTCATTACGAACAACAACAATTAAGTTTAAAAAAATTTTAGAGATTCCTTTGTGAATTGTTTTTTCTTATTCTGGATAACCATTAAAGTACATACATATGTCTGCACATATTGTATAAATAAAGGGCGAGTTAGAGCACAATAAGGAATTTTTGTGACATCACCATCAATTGTTTAAGAAATGACCACTTAAGTACGAAACAGAAAATCGTTGATTTCTTCTAACCAGTGTGGCTGCCAAATGTGACTAATGAGGTAAACCTGGATAATCTTGTTTAAAGTAGTTTTTCATTTGATGATTAAAAGAAGTAAAATACTGTATGTACATACTATATATAATTTTCAATTTTCCCTTATGCAGTTTTATATTCCCTTTTTTGGAAAAATGTTGAAAAACGATAGAAAGGTATATAT
>JAPDSC010162390.1:7017-46972 GCA_026290005.1 Latrodectus geometricus | reverse complement strand
TATACTTGATTATTAGTAAAACTAAATTGGAAAATGCACTAAATTATTCATACTTTGCATTCTATGACTGAATAGTTCATATAACATAAAATAAACTACATTAAATAAATTTATTTCTAAAACAATATTTCTGGTTGAAAAGTTTATGCACAAGAAACCTTATTTCTTCCTAATTATTTTGAAAGCAGTTAAGCAAATTACATAACTAAAGGCAGATCTCATACAATATCTTATTTTATTTCATCAGTTATTACTTTAGTGTTTATAAAATATCTAAAATACATTTTATTAGATTATAATAGGCTCTAAATCTAGAAATGAAACAAATTTCTTAGAAAGGCTAATTATATTTTAGTGTTATTTAAAAAATTTTCCATCAAAAATAAAGTCTATCATTAACAAGAAAAAAATTAAATCTTTCTTTCAGATTATTAAAAGAGAGAGAGATTTTTTTTTTTTCAAATTTCTAGAATACACTACAACTTTATTACAGACTAAAATTCAAAAAAATATCTTAAAATACTTTGTAATAAAATATATTGTTAATAACTACCATTACTGAAACATAATAGGTAAAATATGAATTTAAAAATATTGAAATATTTTTAAATGAATTCATGAAATGGGTGACATAATTTTATTACTTTTAAACAACATTAGTAAAGACAAATTCAAAATTGGTTAATTCAATGAAATCACAGTAATATTTGTGATAAAAACAAAATTTAATACTTTTTATGTTTATTTCTAAAAACAAATATTTTATAATATATAAATGTCTCTTTTTTTATTTAATTCATAGAAATAACTTTTATTATTTTGAACTTTAAGCATAGGCAAAGCATTTTTTTAAATTAACCATTTTTATTAAATTTTTCCGTATAATTCATTACTAAATAAATAATATATTTTCTCATTACAATAAGACATCAATAGAATATGATTATAATAAACATTACATATCCTAAAATTTTAAGTGTTATAATAAAAGCCAATGCCTGCATCTAAAGTAATTTAATTTAGAATAATCATTCAATCATATCCAGTGTAAAATTAAAACACAATATAAAGCTAGCAAAATTATCAAAATGAAATAAAAATTCCAAGATTTTATAGGACAGATTGTACTTCCTCATTCATCTGCATAGCAAAATGTTGCATATTAGTATTGAATGATGTAGAAAATAAAGTGTTTAGAATAAAATCAAAAGAATACAAAAAACAGTAATATTTGAATTTTGGTACTAAATACTACCTGGTGCATTCTGTGTCATTTTTTCAATCTCATTTTGTAATTGTATGATAGTTTCATTTTCTTTTTCCAACTCCTGTACACGTGCTTCAATCATTTTAAGATCCTTACGGAAAAAATGCACATCATTTTAAGTTTCACTTAAATATACAAAATAAAAATCAATAAAATGATTTAACAACACAATTCCCACTAAAGAATTCTTAATTATTAATAGTAATAAGATTGTATCTAAGAATTTTTATGCCATGATTAACATGGCATAAAACACTAGTTAACAACTAGTGTTTTAAATAATGTACCAGTAAACTATCACTATTTAGCAAATAGAGTATAAAAGTAAAGTAAATATGCTAAATTATAAAGTATACTTCAAAATTTAGAACATAAGGTTTTACTTTAGGCTCAGATAAATTTTGATGAATGACTTAACAGCATCTGGGATCAAATCTAGGGCAATCTATTTCAGAGTGATTTTACTATTAGGTCTAAAAAAGCTATCATAACATTCATACATATTCATATATAATATATTTAAATATAAAAGAATATTAAATAAAATAAATTTGGTTAATTCCCAGTGAATGGTACGCTCCTTGTACGATACGCATATATACAACGGTACGATATATACAATTATTAATTAATTGTATATAATATTGTATAAAATTATATTATTTCTATAAAATAATATAATTTTATATTATATAATTATATTAATTGTATAAAAATAGCGTACTGTACACTGGGATACAGCCATAAATTTCATTATTGGTTTGAATTGGTTGATTTGAAAATATTTATTATATGATTTGAATTAAAATCACTAAGTCAGAACTATCATATTATACACAAGTGTAATTTAAAATATAAAAGAAATTTAAATTAGAAATTAAAGCTGTAATTTGGCTAGTATAAAGTTTTTTATTCAATAATAATCCCATTAATTTATTAATGCATTAAATACTTATATAAAATTAACTTTCAGAGTTCTTTTCCTAAAAATTTAATTTTCCTTAATTATAAAAATATGAAATTAAAATCTTACAGGACCATCAATTTTATCTGACTGATTGTTTATATTTAATGAATCACTATTTTCCAAGTTTTCTGAAGCAGTTAACAGCTTTTTGTATTCCATGTTTTCATCTGCCATATCTAGATGTCCACCTAAATATAAAATACAAGTGTAAAATTTAATAAAATATCAGGTTAATGTTATTTTCACTAATTTATACCAAAGAATGAAATTTCCAATTAATTTTAAATAAACCAAAATTTTTAATCAATGAAATTACCTTTAATTAAAAAAAAATCGCATAGTTGACTATTAGATTTTTACATTAAAAGTGATGATATAATTTTAACCATGTTGCCTTGAATGTTTTCTATGTCAACCAGAATATATATCTATTTATGTATTAAAATAGTTTTTATAAAATAGCATAAAAGTAAAATATTATTAAACATAAAATTAACAATCAGGTAAAACTATATTTGAGGGTGCCCCTTTGAGGATTTTTGATTAAATCCATTTCTGTTAGTGCTAAGAACAGTGCAAATAGGTATGGTAGCAAAAACAAAAAAATTGCTATGAAGACAGTATAAGGAAACAAAATAAACCAATCAAGTATAGACTAACCAATAATCATTATCTTATTCATTTTTTTCTACAATAATGATTCCTCTAGGACGAACACTTGATTTATTAAAATAAATTAATCAGGCAGAATTTATTGTTGTCATGTGTTTTAAATAAAAACAGTTGTGATTACTAGTTATAATGGCATCATATTTAAATTTTCTGATTCAAACAAACTACAAACAATTGTCATATGTAATATATTATAATGTCATTACATTGAAAAAAAAAATCACAATATGTTAGCACCCAAGTTTTTTTTTTTTTTTTTTTTTTTTTTTTAAAGGTAGTTGTATTTTTCCTGGTTTCCAGTTTTAGCGACATATGTAGATAATATTCATAATGCACAAGTGTTAAAACATCTATAGTAATAAGTTCAATTTTTTCACTTCGTGTTAAGAAAAGAAACCCATACTTAAAAAATTTTAAAAGGATAATATTTAAAAGAACAGTTTTTTGATACATGTTAATAAACATTTTTTAAATTTGTTTTAATGAACATTTTTTTATTATCTTTCTCACAATTTATAAATAATTGAAAAATAAAATAAATTTTTCTAAAATGCAAATCATTTCTAATCTTATTCAGATTGTAATGAAAAATAGGTAAAAATTTACAGTACAGTCACCCTCAGCAACTTTTTTAAAATTTTGCACAACCGAGATCTAAAGAAAAACAAAATATTAAAAATATAACATTTGCAAAAAAAATGGATTGCCAAAAAATGTTTATCGCAAATGTGGAAAAGTTGAGCCAAGGATGACAGTACAATAAATCTGATCCTGAAAAATATATTCTCTTTTGGTTAATCTGCACTTTAGGTCCCCTACTTCGCCAACTTTAAGCGATTTTTCGCGCATGCTCATTATTTACTCTTTTGTTTCAGCCTTTTCATTGGTTGCCAATTAAGTTTTACTTTGAAATAGCAGTAGAATTTTCACCACGGCATGTGATTTTGAAAACTCGACAAGTAGGGGACCTAAATCGCATTTTCACAGTCTTTCTTTCTTTTTTTTTTCTAACTTGGAACAAAATATTTTTGAGTTTCTTTACAAAGTTGAACTTTAAAACATTATCTGAGGTAAAATTTACTTTAGACCTTGATTTCTTGCCTATATTTATCACGGCAAGATAGAATCCAAAATGTTAATAGCAAAATGACAACCCTAAAACTTAATTTCTAGTAACCCTGGTATTTTCAGAACTTAAAGTTTTATCACCAAACCAAGGGATACACTAATCTATACTTTACACCAATATCTGTCACAAAATTGTAATTTACAATTAAAATATTGATTTTACAAAGGTATAAAATAATAATTTAAAGACACATTATTTGCATTTTAAAAGATCATCTTCTTATCTGTATGATAAAATTTGGCTAAAAAAACCTAAATTTTGGATATTATTTTAGCTTTAAGTTAAAATAAAACAAGTAAAATAAATTATTTTATGTGTTTTACCTAAATTTCCAGTAAAGCGCTATTGGTGTAACAAAAATTGTAAAATGTTCCAGAATTAAATTTCTATAAAATTAAATTGCACTCCGGAATATGTGACTTTTCGCTATCAAATTTGTCTACTTCAGTCATAATACCTCCAAGTCTGAGTGTAAAGAAAAAACAAAAAATTACATTTGTCATAAATACTTACCGTTCAGAATAATTATCCTAAATTAGCAAATTACTAATGGTTTCTAACTAATTTGATTATAAAAACTACAAAAATTATTAAAATTTTCAAAATGTTTAAAAACAATTGTATATACCGACAGTTTTATTATCAACGAGATAAGACAGTCACACGCAATTCTTAGAAGCAAACATAGTTCAACCAAACCTGTTTAAATCATCCCCCATTCCGAAACTAAAATGCAGCTGTTGCCACATTATGATTTTATAATAAAATTATGTCTTTTTTTTCTAATGGTGGGGTGCCTGGGTGACTGGACCTAGCTACAAAAAGGCCATAAAACTTTTTTTTAAACTTTAAAGAAGTTTATTTGGAATGATTTAGTGAAAACATTCTTAGAATTTACACTGGTAATTTGTGTAACAATAGTGTGTTTATGATATATAATTTAATTAATTACATATATTTTTGTTTAAAATTTCGTGTACATTTTCAGAAATATTTGGTTAAAATTATTTTTATGTCGGTTATTCTATTTAAGTTTATTTATTTATGATACTATAATTTAAGAATTCTGTTCTAAATATTTTCATTTTACTAACATATTAGTTTTGAGTAAAGATAGTATCAAGGCTTTCTAGAAATCATGTTATCTAGGTGGTCTTGATAGTAGTCGGTATATATATGATATATATTTGCATGCGATTGCTTTTAAATTTTGATATTAAATTTGCGTGTTTCTGGAGTTAACTTGTTGTTATTTTTCAATGCAAGTTTTTGTTCTAGGTCATGTATTAAGTGTATCGTAGATGAACAATACACGTTTGGACTAATTCTTATAGAAATTTTAATTTTGCTGAGAGAAAAAATTTGATGCATAAGGTATGTGATATATCTGAACTATTTCTGTTTCCTCTACGAAAACAAAATTATTATACTAAGTATTTAAATTTTATATTAAATTTTAATACAATATTAGCCAGACATATTTTAAATCAAATATTGTTATATTGTTCCAGAGTTACTGATATATTTTATGTGCATAATAATAGTAAGCCACTTCTGTTTTCCAACTGAGAACAAAAATTAATTTACCAAATATTAAAATCTCATGTGGAACTGAAATAACATTTTTGTTAATTAAGTATTAGGATTTTGTTAGAGAAGAGTTAAATTAGGCTTGAAATAACCATTAACTATGTTATTCTGAGAAAAACTAAGAAATAGGACTTGTAAGTTTTCGTAATATAGTTGAAAGATTTCGAATAATCATAAAAAAATATTTTAGTATATTTTTATGTATATATTTTCGTGAGTATTATGTTTAAAATCTACTCCAGATTGGGAACTGCATATTCTTAAAGCTTTGTTTGCTTTACAAACTATAACTCATGAGTCAACCGGATTTAGCCCTGCAGAATTAGTTTACAAAAAAAATTTAAGAACATCAATCGCCTTACTCTATGAACATTGCAGCCTGAGGAAAAGCAAATTTCTGTTTTTGAATATATTTTGAATTTTATTAATCGAATAAAGCCAAAATCTAGCCATGAAAAAATGGAAGAGAAAGCAAAGAAAAGCCAAAAAATGACTATGATTGTAACTGTGTTAAATGAGAATTTAATGAGGAAATTCAAGTCCTTATGTTGGCACCTTCTCCTGCAAATAAACTAGTTGTTCAAAGGCATTGCCCAGGAACAATTGAATCAAAAATCTCTGATACTAACTAAACTGCTCAAAACAATTAATGGATATTATAAATTTTATATAAAATTAAGATATAAGCGATTTTTTTTTTTTTTTGCCAAAAATGGAAGAAAAAAATCACAAATGCAAATTTTTTCTGATTTTCAAACTGTGACGTATGATAATTTTGAGTTCGACGCCAAAAACGTTGCTTCAGCGGCAATGAATGAAATTTGACTTTCATCTGAATAAAAGACAATGAAGACAAGGATGATCGGCATTCAGTTACTGCTTTGTTTCGATGAGTACGATGTCTCAGTGAAGTCATTTAACCAATTCAGAAGCTTGGAGAGTTGTTGGTAGGTTAGAAGGGGGCCAAACTCAAGCCAAAATAGCGCCAGCCATTGGTGTGTCACAAAGTGTGATTTCCAGGATCTGGATCCATTTTTCGGAGACTATAAGTGCAAGCCGAAGACCAGGGCAAGGTCGTAGACGGGCAACAACGCCCAAGGAAGATCGTTATTTAATGTTAACGGCTCGGAAACACCAAAATATGAACAATACTCTTTTCCAACAGCATCTTCGATCGGCTACTCACACTACGGTTTCAATTCAGACTGTCCGAATCCGGCTCCATGGTGTAGGTCTGTATGCTCGCTGACCGATGGTATGTGTTAAACTAATATCAAAGCATCTTCGCGACCGCAGGGAGTGGGCAACAGAGCATGTTAACTGGAGGAGAAATGAATGGAGCAATGTTCTTTTTTCTGACGAGTCCTGTTTTTCTGTTCATCCTAATAATAGGTGTATTTCATCTGAAGGGACCGTGGCAGTAAGAATAATCCTGCGTTTGTGCACGAAAATGTGGCGGTGGAAGAGTGTTGGTGTATGGTGACATCTCTATTGACGGGTGCATAGACCTCTATATCATTCAAGATAGACCTCTGACTGGTCACTGATATAGGGATGAGATCCTCAAACCTATTGTAGTCGCTTACTCTGCAGCATTCAGAGGAGACTACACTTTAATGGACGATAGTTGCAGGCCTCATCGTGCTAACTTGGTGGAGGATTTCCTTCTCGAGGTAGGAATCTTGCGAATAGAATGGATAGCGTGTTCTATAGACATGAATCCAACAGTACACGTTTGGGACACTCTATGAAGACGAGTTGCTGGCTACCAACCATCCTCACAAAATCTCCAAGAACTGGAAAGAGCTCTTCTGGAAGAGTGGGACAGAATACCCCAACTCGTGATTAATATCCTGATTGACTCCATGCCTCAAAGATGTTCAACATTGCTGGACGTCTGTGGAAACCATACCTTCTACTGAAAATGATTTTCTTTGAAGAAAACACCTTTTCTTATTCCTTTTCTCTTATATGCACAAATTGTGTTTTTTTCCTACTGTACACAAATGCGCAATAAAATGCATTTTTTTCTGCCAAACATGTCTAATGTATTCTCATATAACCTACTACGTCTGTCGACCAAGTATCAATCAGCTAATATGTTTCTCAGCCAGAAGATCCACCTAAAACCGCAATATCCTTTAATTGTTTTAAGCAGTGTATATTGCTTCTTTACCTATAAGAAAGAGAAACCCCAAATTTACCTTCTGAATTTATTAAAGTTTGATTACAGTAGATATGAAGTAATTAATCTTATTGAATTAGAAGAAATGAAAGATTCTCTAAATTTTGAAATAGAATCCCCTTTTGAATATGACACAAATGTTTTTCATTTTTCTGAATTAATTCAAAGGAATAATTTAAAAGAGAGTTTAAGTAAGGAACAGATTCGAAATTTAAGTAATATTGTGACTGCTATGTAAATATTCTGACAAATTTTCTAATGAACCTGGACTAACAAAGATTCTAGAGAACGATATTGAGACTACGGACGCACAAGCAATTCTGCGGGCAACATACTGCCCATAATTTTCAACAGTAGGTTTGTTTCGACTAAAACTTTTCAAGCAATTAAGCACATTTTCATAGAGTTCATCGTCACCATTCTCTTTTTTAAAAGGCTTTGCACGCGGGCGACATGTAAAGTACCACACACTGAAGTGATAGATTTCATGCTTGTGCAATACACCTGAGTTGTTTCTGTGATTGCTTGAGAACTTCTGTTGTTAAAATTTGACGTTTTTATCAAATATTTAAAATTTGAAAGAAGGGGGTGGGGAATGCCAAAGGACATACTTTATTACAAAATTATATTAATATGAATTTTATATTGTAAACATACAATAAAATTTCATTTTGTCTCGCATTTGAAAAATAAAATTATCCCAACAGACAAGACATAAATCTTAAGAAATGTGGCATTGTTATTTCAAAACTCAACGGATTTCTACTGAATGTTATTCAGTGTAAAAAGGTACATTTTCTGATTCTCGCTAAGTTGTGATCGCGGCTGATTGCCAAGCTGGGCAAAACCGACTCATGTTCTGATTGGTTGCCCGTTTGTACTGTAATCAGCGCGAACAAGAATAGTACCAAAAAAAATCAAGAAGTTCGCCAAAGCATAGTTTTATTGTAGCTCAAGTGACGCTTACGCGCCCGCGATAAATGCTGCTTCAAACTGCGTGCGCAGCACAGTAGAGATATTCTGAATGAATATTTTTCAATAACCTGTTATAATCATTATATTTTAAACGAATAACAGCTATAAATAACTGTTATGCAATAACGAAAGTATAGGTGAACTGTCATTAGCTTAAAAGTAACGAAAAACTTTATTTTTTTTTATATCGATGTGCACTATTGGTTTAAAAATAACTGCAATTATTTTAATTTGTGTCCGGCATTTTCATTGGTTTAAAAATAATGTTTTTGGCGAGTAATAACGAACTGTTATTGGTGACATTTGAGCTGAAACATAGTATTTTGGAAGCCAATTTACAAATGACTATTATTTTGGAAAATATTTGAACTTTGAGATTCATTGTAAAACTGGTCTAACTTCGTTTTCTCCTTTTCTATGAAAATCATAAAAGTTTTCTTCTAAAGGGGAGATTTTCTTAGAAAGATTACTACATCATATTCAACCGCAATTTTCGAAATATTTTTACAAAATTTTCTGCTGGAAATATTTCTACTTTTTCCCCCCAACTCTGTATATTTCAGGGCTCCTATTAACTTGATGAGCTTCTTTTTCCTTCTGACAATATTTTGCTATTAATTAACCTGTTCGAAATATAATGATTTGTTAAAATTCATTCATATAAAATAATTTAATTTTTTTTAAAGTTAAATAATTTTTATAGATGAAAAAATTTCTTCGTCACAGATAAATTTAAAATTGAAATATATAGTATGTACATGACTTTGTATGAGAATCATGTACTAAATTGTTGAAAAAACTATTTTTTGTGTTTGCTACAAATATAGAGTCTAGCTATAGAAAATTATTTATTTATTTTTTTATTAATTTTTGCCTTTCTAAATTATCTTAAGGAGAAACATCCTTAATTCTTTAATTTATCTTAGAATTTTTAAAATTCAAATGATTTTGAGTTTTTTAAAATAATTTTTAAATTATTATTTAACAAATACAAGATTAAGTATATTGTGAAATTATTATTTATAATATTCTGATAAAAATTATCTTTAATTTTTAATATGCAACATTTAATTTTAAGTAACAAAAATTATTGATTTTTTTTAAAATCTCTTTTTTAAAATGCTTATAAATTATTTCATTTGATGATTTAATTTTCTATTAGTTGCTACATTTTTCTTTGAGGTCTAAATACTTCAAGTTTCTTTTCTTTATTCTTTAAAAAATTCTTATATTTGCTGTTATGTAAAAAGACAACCTTTTCATTAAAACCCAAATAATTTAAGTCGTCACTATAATATTAATGAAGTATATAATAATAATACAGCTCAGAGAATAGTAAAATGTTTAATTTTAACTAACTGGCCATGCATGTTTCTTATGACATAAGTTTTAATTTTGGAATTTCATGAATAATAATTAATAATTTAACTTAGATCTTTCCTACAATTCTTTGGAAAAAATTATCATTCTTTTATCTTGAAAATTTTCCTTTTTCAGAAAGAGTGATATTTTTATTAAAAAATCTTTCGTACACGAGAAAATCTTTAACATTATTTTCTGGATAATTTTTTTTTTCATTTTTATTTAAATACTTACAACTTAAATTCTTTTCTACCTTATAAGTCTGATGTAGTCATTTATTTAAAATTGAATATCATATTATTATAATTTAACAATGTGATAACAAAGATAAGTCCTTCATTACATTGTAAGTGTAACGAATGAATCTTTTTTGGAAAAAACTTTCTATGTTTTAACTTCATTCACATATGGAAAGGAAGATTACTCGAAAAAATATAAAAAAGCTTTAAAAGATAATAAACTTGTGCACATTAAAATATGCAATTTATGTATATATCATTTTACAATTTATATCAATAACTTTTGGACTACCTTCTTAAAAAAGAAATAATTCTGTTTACTTTGCAAACTGTAGAACTATGAGAAAAAAAGAATATTTTTAAAAGTATGTTATAACAATTGTAAGTTGTTATATATTTTGTTATTTAAAACAAAAAATTATTATTTATTAGATAGAGTCAAAAAAGAAATTCACTAAATATTTTATTATTGCTATTACATCTAATATAGGTGCTTTTCTCAATGAGTTTCACACTTAATCAAATGCAGAAAAGCATAAGACTAATAACAGGAAAATATCCTGTACACAAAATTAGTGTACAAAGTGATCTATACACATTTTAATGAAACAAAAAGGATAGAATAATAATAAAAAAATTATGTGAATTTTTATACTAAAATATATATTGCTTATACACTCTAAATTTCAGCTTGGTATAGGAGTAAGATCAAAGTCCTCGAGTTGAAAGGTTCTGAACTTCTCAAGAAAGGATCTTAACCACTGTGGAACAACTGGAAATGTGAATTTCTCCTCAGCCCTTTTATTTATATTTTTCAGTGTGAATGTTTACTCGAGTTACTACTGTTTGTGATATCAATATTTCCCACTATTCATGAAAAAATTTCTGGAAGCCTATATTTGGTATATGATCAAACGTGCGCGTGCACATTGGTCATATTTAAATACATGATTCTAAAATTTATGAACTTTTGGTATTGTAAAAGCAACATTTGACACTGTGTTGCCGATTGAATGATTATATAAGATGCGGAAACTAATTTTATACGCAAGCTGCAGACAGCATAATTTTTTTTTTATTTCTAATGGAGGACACCCTTGAGCAAGTAAGTACATTAGCTCATTTGCCGCAACAAGGTCAGAAACTGCTACTCATTTTATCGTTACCCGGTGGGCACCTGTGAGCCAAGTCTCGGAGGTACGAGTAGCATTGCCCACGCAACACCACCACAAAACCGTTTATAGGGCGGGCCATATTCATCTATCATCTGAGAAAAGGACAAGAAATAAAGAGAAAGTACATCCATGCCCGATTCGAACCCAAGTCCTCCCCATCCGTAGCTAACCACTAGACAGATTGGGTGACATAAACGATATATTAAACTGGGCATTATTAGTGAAATTACGACCGTTGAATCATTTATTACATTATAGCAATTGATTACTGTGGATGAAATTTCAGGATGTATCATATTTAAGTGCTGAAAAGGAAATAAATGTAGTAAAGTGTAAAATGATTATTAGAAAAATATGAGTCAATTAACGTGTAATTCGTTGTTTCATTCTATGGAGCGAAAATAATTTTTACATGGTTACCAATTTGTGAGCAAGAATTTGAAACGAAATAAAATTAAAATGCTATGTAATTTACCGACAACTTTTTCATTAAATTTGTTTTGTGTTAAATATTTAAGGTACATATTAATTTAATTGTACTTTTGTGTGTATATTCTAGTATGGTCCTTATATCAACATATTTAAAATTTAGTTTTATATTTTCTTCAATGAAATAAAAAGTTTTAAGATGAATCTAACTCTAGTTAATGCATTGTTAACCAAATATTTAATTATTTTTACTTTAAAAAAGCTTATTTTAAAAAAAACTATTTATTTTTCTGTTTTTAATCACTAAAAGTTGTGATAAATGTGTAAGCATTTGCAATCATTAAGGTATTATTTTATTTGTTTACCTGTATAGGATCAATTAAAATAATTATGTTCGGAATGATTTCAATAAATATTTATGATATTTTGGAAATAAAATTTATTAAAAACGATAAAAAAAATATATACAGTATCTTTATGCGAATTTAAATGCTAGTCAGTTTGTACTAATTTTATTTCTCTTAAATCTTGATTTTGTTTTGAATTATTATGAAAGCAACCACATATTAAAGATAATATAAAATTATAAATATATTTAATATGTTTATATATTTGATATCTGCATTAATCTTAACATTCATGAAAAGGAAATAAAAATTTATATTCTTTTTTTTTAAAGAATACATATAACATAAACATTTATTACTGTTTAATTATTTATAATGAAATATAAAAATATATTGTTTTTAAATGATAATATTTAAAACACATTTTTTATTATGATAAAATATATATTTTATTAAAAAATTTTATTACAATGAAAAATGTGTATCAATTATAGGTGTATAAAAAATGGATATAGGTAAATTAATAAATCATATTATTAATATATAATTTATTAATTTATATTAATATATAATAATTATTAATGTATGTATAATATTATGAAAAATAATAAAATTTTTTATTATATTATAAATATTTTATATTATCATTAAATAATATAATTTTATAATAAAATTTAAAATCAATATTAAGTAAGCAATTTAATTTCAAAATTTTACGTAAAAATTGTAACAAAATTATAATGAAATACAATGATTATACATCATAATTTTTTAAATTATTCAATCATGGTATTTTTAACATAAAACTTTTAATGTTTAAGAAATGAATAAAATTTTAATATTTTTTCATTCCTTAAAAAAATGAAATAAATAAAAAATCATTATTCTTTAATTACACCTTATTTACAAAGTATGGATCATTTCTTAAACAATACAACTTGTGTCTACTATGGAGAATATTTCATTTACATGAAATTTCATATTTAAGTAAAAGAATTAACATGGATATTTCTCGTTTCTTAAAATAAATATCACATTTTTTTTCCATTCAGAATCGATTGGGAGTCGCGAGTTCGACATGAACAGAATAGGCGTTAAGAATCTTAAAAACAGAGAAATCTCCCTTAAAATAAACATGCGAACATACTTTCAGAGTCACAAAATATTGTCCAGCAACATAACGAACATTAACGTTCTTGAAAGAACGAAAACGAGCTGATATAAAATAACACATAGTTATTACATAACAAACATTTTGAGAATAACGAGCTATTCTTCAATAACTCTTCGTTACTGAATAACGAGAACTAGCTGCTGTCAAATGTCATTTCGTTCTTGCATAACAGTCTGCACTTTGAATAACGAATTGCTTACAGACAACAGTAAGTGGGATCGAAGTAACTATTCCAGGCAATGTGCTGTTACTGACACTTAAAATTAATAAACCAACTAAAGCAATAAATCGTCGAGTCTGTATAACAACTCTGAGTAATTTAAAAGTCTGTTATGAAATAACACCATTTTTATAGTAACAGGTTACTTTAATTACGTTTATATGTTGATAACTGTTATAGAATAACGGTTACGTTAAACAATGATTATCTCTACGATAGAGAAAGGAATACTAGCCATAGAGAAAGGAGTACTACTCCTAGCGTTATGATCTCTACAGCATAGGGAGAACCAGTTTTTACTGCGCGACGTCGTACTGCCTGTCTCTGTCGCTTCAATGTGTGGCTTGCCTAATGTAATAGGAGCTTTACATGCATAAGAATTACTAAGCCTAACAAATGCTCAATGTTTTGAAAAGCAAGCAATTATCAAAACAATGATTTTTTTTCATTTATAGCTAATAAAATATTTTTACAAATAAATGACTTACTGCAAAATATTTTTCAAATATTGATAATAAATTTTATCAAACACTTTATCTTTAAATAATAAGTTTCAAATTCAAAATTAACTATTTAAGAATCTATTACCGAAGTCTGGCAATCTCAATGATAAATAGTGCTTAACAACGATGATCTGGAAATAGTTGCTGGTTATGACATCACACTAATGTCCTTCATTTTACTGATGTGTCTCCCAATCTGTCTAAATTTCGCGCATGCCCATTAAACTTTATTCGCACATGCGCATTAATATTTATTTATTTAGCCATTTTATTTTTTGGTATTTCACTTGCGGTGGGTGATTTGAATTGATATTGTCCGTAATCACGTAGTTACTGATTCTAATTGTCAGTAAGATACAATTTTTTTAAAAATTTAGTACATATTTTGTAATTCTTACCTACAAATAACTAAGTAGGCATTATAGGAATTTGCTAATTCAAATTTGATTATTTTGAACGGTGAGTACTTCTAACATTTGTTATTGATATCTTTGAAAATAATTATTTTTCTTTACTGGCAAATTGTTTTTGTTTAAAACTATTTAATTGCTATCGATCTGTAGCTATTGCAACTCGGTTAGCGCATGTTCTACCCTGGAAGTATTTCTATAATTTTTATCGTGGAGTAATGCGAGAAAAATATCAGATTGATAATGGCACAGGTCTTTAAAAAATCTTTCCATTTGTGGTCAAGTAATCAATTATTAACTATTCATCAGAATAATATATTTTTTAATAAATAATTTTTTTTTTGATTTTTTCTAAGAGAATCTATTACATTATTTTTTAAAAAACATTCTTAATCACCTAATAGTCTGCATAAGTTATGTAAAAATTTTTTTTATTAATTTCTGTATAAATATTTAAAATTAGTCATTATACTTGAATGCCGTTAATCAATGAAGGGTGAAATTTCTTTATCTATTATATGAATAATTATTTTTTAATATCGCTTATAATTATCCAGGAAGACTTCACTGCTATGAGTAAAGGAACTACTTTGATATACCCCCCCCCCAAAAAAAAAAAAAATTAAGCGCCAAATCTGGCACTCCCAACGGACTTTTTAGGGTTTTTTTTAATCTATAGAATAGCGATTATTAAAATAAATAAATGAATAATATAAGAATTTGTCTAACTTCAAATATTGAGTACAAATCTTAAAATATTTATTTCAGTCTTAAGTATTATAGTTAATTTCACTTTTTTAAGAACTTAAAAATTAAATACCAAATTTAAAATTTATTGATTGAAATTTTACGAATTATTGAAATGTAGAAAATATATATGAAATAAAGGGCAAATGAAATTGATAAATTAAAGAGATTTAATACAAATTATTGACATGATTTTAAAGGAAATATATTGCTGAGCTATAAAAATAAAGTTCCCTTGCACTGGAAACCTTTTACAAAGGTTACTGAAGCCTCACCAAAAAATTTAGCAATACCCATTATATACATACATTATTTATGTTTTGTGTAAAACTAAAAGCAACATAACAGTTCATAATAAATCAGATTATTACATTATCAATTAACTCATGTAAATGAAGATTAAATGTTAATAAGCTTAATGCTTATAGAAAATGAATGGAGTTACTTAAGGTCAGTTATGCTCAAAAATTTCTACAAGCCTATATTATAATTTTTTATTACACTTAATATGAATTTCATTTAATTATTTTGAAATGTGAAAAATTTTCAGGAAACGAAATGCTACAATATAGAATTAAAATTAATTTCATCATGTTAAGATTTACGTTAATTTCTCGATTTATTTTAATATTTTCTGTTGGTATGTATAACTGTTGAATTATTTCATTAAAACAAAAATATGTTAAAATAATTTTAGTTAATATTTTAGCATGTCTCAAACACTAATAAAAATATTTTACTAATTGTGATTTACAGATTAACTAATGAATTAGGGATTTATATTATTAACTGAAAAAATAAATTTCCATAAATATATAGTACGAGTTAACAATGGAATTATTATATAAATTTAAATTAGATTTTACATGGCTTATTGGAATAATTTTTATCAATGACAATCTTCATATAAATATAGCGATTTTGTCAAATTAAATAATAAAGATTATTTTGTTATATATTTAATTGTATGTAAATTTCAATTTGTCTACACTAGAATAATATTTAAAAAATAACTCAAGTAATGAATTTGCTTATGGAAACAAATCTTCCATTTATATTAGAATAAATTGAACTTAACAGTTAAAGCTACTTTGTACACATAAATATAGTTATAATTTGTTGTTTTATATATGTACAATGACAAATGATATTTTATCTTAGGTTTTTCAGTTTCGAGTTGAAAAAAGCAATTCAACTAATAAATGTGTAACAAATAGCAGAACATCATTCAATAATGTAAAATCTTCAATAATCTCATATTGGCAATCAGGTGAAATTCAATAATTTCATAAATTGTAGAATGCCTTAAAAAATTTCAAAGAAAAGGTTGTCATATCTATTAAAAAGTTTTATTTAAATTTAGATTCGCTTTCTATTTCACCAAATTGATTCATAATAATAGAATACGGTGAAAATGCTCTTTAGGTCCCCTACTCTGCCAACTTGGCGAAAGTGTGCTGTGGGTCCCGTACTTGGCGGGTTTTCAAAAACGCTGTTGCCATGGTGATAATGGAATACGATTTTTAACTAATCAGCAACCAATGAAAATGACCGATTTTTCAAACTGAAACTAATTAACTACCAATAAAAATGCTAAAAGAAAAAAACCAATTAATGAGCATGCTCGAAAAAACGTAAATTATTTCCTACGGAGGTTGCCATAAAGAGCTTATTGGGTATAAAAGCGCCCGGTTTACCACGCTACGTGCATTTATCGCCAAGTTGGCAGAGTAGGGGACCTAAAGCGCAGATTAACGTAGAATACTAATTTGACTTAATAAAAAGAAGTATATTGAAAATTTAACAAAAAATGATTTTTACGCAGTTAATATTTAGTCCATCACTTGGAATTATTTTCAAATTTAAGACATTAATCTAATAAATATTTTAATAATCATTTTAGGAGTTTGAATATTTTTATTATATTTCGAGTCTTTGTAATATTTATTTTAATAAAACAATATTTATTTTTTCAATCATATAATATATAAAAATATTATATAATATATCTGCATTTTAAATTTCAATGAAATAAATAATAATTAAATTAAAAATACAGAAAAATATTGTACAATATTAAATACATAATATGAATTAAAAAATAAATAATTTCTTTCTTTATTATTTAAACAATTATTTTATTAATTTTAAATATTACTTTAAATATTATTTATTTTTTTATATAATGTTTCTGTATTTTTTATTTAATTCTTTGAATTATTATCATAGTAATTAAAATTTATTAATTAATAAAACACTTTTTGTATTTATAAAATTTTTTTATTCTTTTTAGGCATATATATATATATTTAATATATACATAATATATAACATAAAACATAATATATAACAAAAATTATTAACAATAACAAAGATAAAAAGTTATTTATTATAAATTAATGTTTTTTAAAACTATGCTTATTTAAGTTAATTAGTGTGCTGGGTAGAATCCCCGTACCGTTGCCCGTCAAACTGTTCCTCCCTATTTAGGGAGGATCAGTTTGACGTCATTGAACACACCTCCTCGCCAAATCTCCCTCTCCTTGGCAAACCAGTTGGCAATATTGCAGAATGTAAACAAATCGGTCAAGCGAAAGGGGATCCTACCCCCTACTCTGCCAACTTGGCGATAAATGCACCAAGCGTGGTAAACCAGACATTTTTATACCTATCTTTATGGCAACCTCCGGAGGAAATAATTTGCGCTTTTCCAAGCATGGTCATTAATTCATTTTTTCTTTTAGCATTTTCGTTGGTCGTTAATTAGTTTCAGTTTGAAAAATCGGTCATTTTCATTGGTTGCTTATTAGTTTAAAACTGTTAAAAATCGTATACCATTATCGCCATGGCAACAGCATTTTTGAAAACCCGCCAAGTACGGGACCCACAGCACACTTTCACCAAGTTGGCAGAGTAGGGGACCTAAAGCGCATTTTCACCCATTTGAAAAATTATAGAAGTAACTTCAGGTTTTTATCAATTTTTCTAGGATCATGATGATTACTAATATCTTTGTATTGCATTTTTGGCATTAGTCCCTTGGCTTGGATATTTGTTGTGGTTTGGAATCCAATTTAAACTATAGATCTCAGTCTATTTATATCTTTCATGTGCACAAAATTACTATTGAAGTGAAAAACTTGTCATAGTTTATCTAATTAAAAACTAATGAAAAGTTGAGAATTAAATGTTTATATGATGTGACAATTTAAACTCTCGTGCATCAAGATTTATCTGATCTTAAACACAAATCTTCTGTTTCGGATTTTGAATCTTCACTTTTATGAACAATGTTCTATTTGCTAAATAGTGCTCAATAATTTATTGGTATATTATGTAGAACAATCATTAACAGGGTATAAAAATTTTCATTTATAATATTATTACTAATGATAATTAAGAATTTACTGGAAATGTATTGTTAAATCATTTCATTGATTTTTGATATTTTGTATATTTAAGTGAAACTGTTTAAATGGTTTACATTTTTCTTCTTTTAAGATATTAAAATAAATAAAACCCATGTAAAGGGGATGGATAAAGAGGCTGAAAAAAAAAAGATTAAACAGCTGTTTGCAGAGCTAGAAACAGTTGCATACAGTACATCAGGTAATACTTAATATCAGTATTTAAAAATAACTCCTGTATTAATTATTTTGAGTTTTTTTCAGTGTTTTGATTTTATTGTAAACATTTAATTTTCAACGTAATACTATTATAGTTTCGTTTTATTAAAATGTAGCATTTTGCAGGTAGTTGAATAAGGGAATCTGTCCTTATTTCTGTAATAAAATTTTAGAATTTTTATTCCCTTTGGATAACTTTACTGTTTTTGGATTGTGTTTGCATTAATTTGCGCTTTAGGTCCCCTACTCTGCCAACTTGGCAGTAAATGCACCAAGTCTGGTAAACCGGACGTTTTTATTCCTAATGAGCTCTTTGTGGCAACCTCCGGAGGAAATAATTTGAAGCACTTTTTCGATCATGCTCATTAATTGGTTCTTTTCTTTTAGCATTTTCATTGGTCGTTAATTAGTTTCAGTTTGAAAAATTGGTCGTTTTCATTGGTTACTAATTGCTTTTGAAAATCGTATTCCATTATCGCATGGCAACAGCATTTTTGAAAACGGGCCAAGTACGGGACCCACAGCACACTTTCGCCAAGTTGGCAGAGTAGAAGACCTAAAGCGCATTTTCACCCTGTGTTTGTTGATCTATTTTAATTTTAGAATAAACGTGACTGATAAATGATTTTTTTTTAATGAAATTACTTAAATCCAAGCACTTTCATGGGCTTTTAATTAAATTAGTACTCTTAATTTCAAGTAATTATAATATTTTAAATTATGTCCTAATTTAGGAAATTTTGATAATTTAAAATTAACTGTATGGACTTTTAATTTTAGAAGAATAAAACTTACAAACTTGAAACTACATCCTTTTACAAATATAAAAAAAAAAATTTTTTTTTAATTATTAAAGATGAAAATATATTGATTTAGGAAAACAAACGATATCTGAAATTATAACCTTTTTCAGATCTCATTTGCTTTTCAAAATCTTTTTACGATAAAAGGTGTTCCCCCCTCCCCCCCAAAAAAAAAAGAAAAATTCCATCTGTAACTTAGATTTATGATAGTTAACAGTTTAGAATATTTTCAATTAGATTAATAAAATAATTACCTATGAAATCAAAAGGAAACAAGTTAATATTTTCTCTGATAATTTTCTTTTTTTCTGTACTATTGATGCTGTTACTTTCTACTTTTAATAAATGGCGATTGAATAGTTTTAACAAATAAAATTAATCCAATAAAATTGTTGGTTAAATTTTATGTTTAGTAATTTAATATATATATATAATTGAAAGAGATTTGATTTTTTTAAACATGTTTTCATATTTGTTTAAAGGTGGGCATTGTTTAGTCAGAAATATATTTGTTTAATTTGATAAAATTTGTTTGTTATCCATTGAATTTTTAGTAGTTTTAAAAATTTATTTCTTGATATTGATTAGTTTAAATATTTATCAGCTTCGGTAAATTTCAATACTTAATGTATTTAATTATGTGGTTTTAAATTTTTCAATATTGGCTTGTGTGATTTTATACAACATTCATATTAACATTTTTTGTTTGTAAGCATTATATCATCTTTTGGGTTTTATATGAATGTTTTATTTCACATTGCAGGTCTTTTATCGCTGAGTATTGAAGAAAAGATGAAAATAGATGCTCGGTCAATTTATGTTGGAAATGTAAGAATTAGCTTAATTATTCATTTTACATCCATTTAAATCTTAAATTATGTTTAAATTATTAACCAATTATTGTTCTTAGGTGGATTATGGAGCAACTTCGGAAGAACTTAAAGCTCACTTTCACGGATGTGGGTCTATCAACAGAGTTACAATACAGTGTGACAAATTTTCAGGCCACCCTAAAGGGTAAGTGATTGCAAATTATTACTTTTATACAGAAAAATATCCCAAGATTTTGATTTATGTTTTTGTTTTCCATGCCCAATCATTTTAGAATGTTAAATTTGTTGCTTCTTATGTATTGAGACCATTCTAATAAACTGTTCTTTGCTTTTATATAAAACTTGCTGAGAAAAATTCTTTCTTGATCTTTTAATAGTTCATGATTTTAAATCCCACCATGGGCTTGAGTGTTTATAGTGGTTTGGAATTCATTTTAAACTGTAGGTCCCTGTCTAATTTGAAAAAAAAAATTATAGTTAAGCAACCAATGAGGCCTAATAAACATGCGTGTGCTAAATATGACCATCATGTGACAAATATTTTTTTTATCTTATTATAATTATATTGATTAATATGTCCTATGGTATTGATATTCTAATATACATAATAAATATCTTTTTTTTTTCTGTTGATATTGAAAAATTCTTATAAATATGGTAAGTTACAAGTTCGAGTTTGAGTACTGCCCTGCTTTTCCCATTTTCCTGCAGTTTTGATTTTTTCCAGTCCTGTCATTTTCCTATGTTTATAATGTTAGATTATTGCTAACAGATATGATAAGCAAAATATAATGAAATTTCAATGAAGACAAAAAAACTTAATAAACCAAATAAAATGCATTTCGAATCGTAACAAAAATTAAAGGAGTAAGCACATAGAAAAAATTGACTTACTTTATTTAGCTTCATTATCCGCACTTTCAAGTACACAAAATTCTTTAAAAACAGTTTCTAATGGATTGTTTAAGCATTTGAACCTTTCACTACAATTCCATTAAAAGCCATCTGATCGATCTTTACATTCGACTAGAGACATATCTTTAGCACAAATTGGGCATTTATACTGATTACTAATTAAACCTTCATTCAGAGACCAGTCAATCACTGTTTCCATTGTTACATAAATCCTACAGAAACTTAAAATTTATTTTATAAGATCCTACATATTCCGATATAATCTCTAAAATAACTCAACGTCAGTTGGATTTTCAAAATTTTAAAAACGATATATATGAACCAAAGTCCGTTAAACATTGTAAAATAATGCAATGTGAGTTAAAAATACAAGGTAACGGGCATTAATTGCAAGATGCCATGGATTTTTAAATTTCAAAAAATGATAAACCTATCAGAGCCTTGACTGGATCTAAACCAATCAGAACACAATTCCATTTTGACCAACTTGGCGACAATCAAAGGGGCACCTTAATGTATAGTCTAACCGATTTTCCTGTTGTTTACACTTTTTGAAGGCTCTGTAAAAGCCATTTTAATCTTCTTCCAAATCCATAAGTAAGTGAAGAAGAAGATAGTGTGGATCTTAATTATACATGAAAAAAATCGAAAATAGATTATGAATTTAAAAATTTCTCTATTTTCGTGATGAACTTGCTATTGAGTGAAGGGTGTTGGTAGAAAATTTGATTATTTTCAGTTCTGGAAGAAAAGAATAGTGATAGTGATTTTGAACATAATTGACAATGATAGTGATAGTAATGTGCTACAAATGCAGAAGTAGTTTCCACAATAAACTCTATAATAAAGCAGTTTTCTGTGAAAGATGGTGCTGTCAATAATTTTGTGTATAAACTTTAAAAGCAAGTTGAAAGAATTTACCAAAAGAAGGCAAAACACTCGTTTGAATTATTAAAGTCTTTAAATAATCCAATTCTAATTTATTAATAAAAAAAATTGTTAGTTCTTTAACTTTAAATAATTTTGTTACTCCTGGTTTATTTATATTTGAGATTTTATAAAAATGTTTAGGTCAGGTTTTTTAATTTTTGTTTGATAAATTATTAGCTTATTCAATGTTTAACTATATCATCCCTATTTTAATATTTCTATATTTATTAAAAACTATTGGGATGCATTATTTTTACTGCTTACTTTTGAATAGAAAGAAAGCATCGAAAACATGATGTATTTGATAATATTAATTCTATTCTTTTTGACAGAAAAAAATTGCATATTATTTTATCTGAGCTGATTGCTGAATTATAAATACTCTAATTGTTTTTTAGTTCATTTGGGTGTGGCTATTTGTAATAAAACAACTTTAAGTTGTAGGTCTTGGTTGCTACAAAATGTCATTTAGTCTTGATTATTTTAAGGTGAACTGGCAGCCGAGTGCTTAGGCAGATTGTTTATTCCCTTGTTTCTTGTCATTTTTTATGCTTTGTCATGCTTTTTTAATAGATAATTGTAAAAGAGCCAGTTTTTATTTACTATTAAATTTATAAAACTCTAAATATCGTGTAAATAGCAATTTTCAAATCTAAATTTAATGTTCTACTTTCACTTCTATTATCCAAACCATAATTTTTTTTTTCTGTTTTTATACTCTATTGAAAACTTAATATTTTTTCTCCAGATTTGCATACATTGAATTTGCTGATAAAGATTCTGTGAATACTTCAATTGCTCTTGATGAGTCTTTGTTTCGGGGTAGACAAATTAAGGTTAGTATATTCAATCTTATTTTATATATATCGTAATTTCATTGTATATAATCTGCAGGAGCATATTATCAGTGAGAAATATTTTCACAATTAAAAAAAAATAATCTTCTCATAATCTGCAAAAAAAGAAAAAAGAAAATTGGTGAAAAATTGAAAATAAATATGATAGTATAGCTTCACATAAAATAAAAAATATAATAAATTGTGTAGAAAAAACTGTTGTCTGAATCCATCTCATTTCAAATGTGTGGTAAACTGAGTTGCCAGATTGATTACCCAGAGCAATAATTCAGAGAAGATTCTTGTAAAAATTATGGATTTTTAATAATTGTTAAAACAAGGTTAGATATATTTTAGAAATAAAAATTTAGTTTCATTAATAATTAAATGAAAGAAATTGATTATTTTTGTACAACTTTTAATTTAAAATCAACCTTGTAACTTACATGTTTTCACTTCCACATCACAATATACAAACTTGCACCATTTCAAAGCAAAATGGCTCGAGTTTAGATGTAAAATGACAATAACCATTGTAATCTCTTTAAGGAACCTAATTTGTTCTTGAACGTAATTGGACAAAGCTGATCATATCTAAATTAAGTCAGTCAAGCCTTTTGTTATTTATTTTATAAATCATAAATAATATTTCGTTGAGAGTTTTATTGTAAGCGTTTGTGATTGAGAATGTTTTTTGTTGGATTATCCAGGGCAATGAAATCAAAAACTTTAATATATCATCAACGGCTTATATACAGGAAAATATTGTTTTCTGCTATAAGATTTTTTTGTTAATCGAAATATTTGCTAATCAAACTGATGGAAGATGTTTTTATCAAATTATTCACATAAATACTGATCGATGTTTAATATGCACAATTAGAAGCTTTTTTATACATCAGCTTCTTATATACAGGATATTATAATTGTTTTCTGCTTTCTGTTAATGATTTTTCTGTAATATCATCAATAAAATAAATGATATTATAGGGAAGGTTTTTCTGTTGATAGATATAATTGTTTATCATAACCCTCTGTTTTTCATCTCCATGTAGGTAGTACCTAAACGCACTAATCGCCCTGGAATTAGTTCTACAAATCGACCACCACGAGGCAGATTTTATAGGCCTAGCATACCCTATTTTAGTGGATATAAACCTGTCAGGAAATTATTTAGGTAATTTTTTTATTTTTAAATTTAATAATTCACTTTGATGGAATTTGAATTTTTCTTCAAGAGTTTTAATGTTTGTTATCAAGCAAGCTATATTTCTATTTTATTGTCTTGAGTAGTATATATTTTACTTTTATTTTTATATATGTGTTTTATTGCCAAATTCTAACTGTCCATAATATAATTCCTTACTTTTTTTTTTACATCAGGGGAAGAAATTACTATCCATATTGAATTAAGTTTTCAAGTATTTATTGGAATTTCATGTAAGTTTCATTCTTTTAAAAATTTATGTTATTAAGTATGAATGGAATTAGAATTTTTCCTGTTTTTCTGGAATGTTTTCCAACATAATTTGTGAACTGAATCCTGGAAATTTCTTTAACATTCAGGTTTTGCAATATTTATGCAATTATAATAAGCTTCAATAAAGATGCTCGTCATAACTTAAATTTTCATTTTAATCTAGTAAAATCATTTGTAAATTTGACCTAAGCCAGTTCTGTAGAACCTTTTTATTTTTTGAAAATCATCGAATGTCTTTGTTTGTAATGATATCTGCTGATGAAGTTTATATGAAAATAATTCTTGATTCAAAAAAAGGAAAAGAAAATTGGAAATTATTGAAAACTAAACATACAAATGAAATACATGAAAATTATAGTTTGAGGTTACTAATTCCCCAGGAGTAATTAATATATGCATCAATGGATAATGGATATAATTGAAGTTGTATTCTGGATTATTTAATAGGATGAGTTAATTGAGTAAAGGCTTATTATTTATTCTCATTTCAGTCATTAGGACAGTTGTGTGTATTTTTCAATAAGGCATTGGAAAAATTAACGAAAACAAAATAAATGATTTTATAGAATATTTCATCTGAAGACTGAAAAGGCTTTAAATTTTCTGTATATTTGCATAGCTGACCATTTTATTTTTATTTTCCTGTTTGTAAAGTCAATTAAACATTTCTTGTTTGGTTCTTTGGTGTGACTTTATTCTTGTTTTTGGTTTCAATTTCAGGTAATTTATGAAAAAAATAAAAATGTTCTTTCAGAGATTTATTTTAAATTATTATATTCCATACTTACATTTTACTGTACAAATAAATAAAGAACATATTTCAAAATTTAAATAATTGTAATATGTAGGATTGTAATCTAAATGTATACATTTAAGTATGGCTTTTTAAATTTCATACGCCTTTTTTTATTTAAAATTGCAAAAATTTTTGTCATTATTGAGAAATATGATTAATGTTATTTTTATATTTTATATTAAAATGCGTATATTAATTTTGAATTTATAAAACTAAAGAAATTTTCTATTTTAGCTAAAAATATGAAGTAAAATGTTCGTAAATTATTGATGTGGGTAAAAGAGAATTCAGTCATTTATCAAAACTATAAGTAAAGTTTTCTGCATAATTAATATGTGGCCTTGTAATAATAGCTAAATACACAATAGATGATTGTTTATACAAACATTCTTGATTTAATGAATTAATGGCTTGTCCATTACATAATTCCACATGCACAGTCATTGGAATTATGTAATTGACATTCTGGAGGCTAGGCACTTGTCAATTTATGCTTGGAAAAAAATATTATGGTCATTTGATCTGAAGAATTTTTATTAAAAAAACTGCTGTATCTGAAGAAAGTCAGTAACATCTGCCTGGTTATAAGAGATGTTTAATTTAAAAAAACAATTTAAGAACTAATTTTTTTTGTTTAACGAATTGTTTTACTAGTTCGTGCAAGTTAAAAAAAAATGAGCATCTACTCTGTAAATACAAATTGTGTATTAAATATAATATGTGCTATTCTATAACTAACTTGCATTCAATGTTTTAATTTTGAAATGCAATTTATTTTTTGTACCTTCCTTCATTATTATTTTTATATGTGTGGCAGTTATTAATTCTAATTTAAGTACATCATTGAAATATGAAGCTGGCAGCTGAATGGTCAGTGCCTTCCATTCAACCTTGCCAGGAACGCTTGCAGTGGTTCAGAATCCCCTGTAATTTGTAAGTTCCAGTCTAATTAGCTTTTGTGTGCAAAAAGGGACTGAGCAATAAACAAATTAGACTAAAACATGAAATATTGATTAAAATTTTATTTTTTTAATTAGTCTTTTTAAAATAAAATGTTGTATTAAATGTAAAATAGAATTTTTTATGATGATGATTTGTAGTGACCAGTTATGGCATATTTATATCGATAAAGCCTTCATATTTGTATGGCTGTTAGATAAGAATATCTCAAGATCTAGCAGATTGATAAGAATAAATTGTCATTAAATTTAAAATTTGTTCCCATAAAAGCAACATTTTGCTGAATGAAAAATATAATCTATTTTAAGAATTGAATTTAATGTTAAAAATAATTGTTTAATTCTTATAATATAAAAAGAATAATGCTAAATACTTAAAATGAAATAAAATTCTTATCATAAAAATAAGCTGTAACTTACTAGGTACATTAATGCTGTCTGGGAAGAACTATTAGTAAATATTTCATAAGCTAATTCAGGCAGAAATTTTTTTCCATGCAAACTTGAGTGTAATAAAAAATACATTTGAATTTAAATTAGCATGAGGATGAAAATCAGGGTTTGCTGTGATATTTTTTACACTTTTTGTAATTTATCTTGTTTGATTGTATATTTAATAGTAATATTACATTGATTAATAGTTAAGGATGCATAATTATTTGAATTTTACTTTAAGTTAATAGTTATAACAATTTTATATCAATTGCAATTATTTTAATAAGTATGTTACTGAGTTTATTAATTCAAATTTAAAGATCCACAATCTAAATAATTACAAATGTAACAGCAATTTAAAAACTTTGATGCAAATTATGACTAAAATAATGAATTATTTTGTTTGTTAAAAATTACATTTTCTTTGTTTTTTTCTCTTCTATTTCAGTTGTGTTTTAAGTAAGTATTTACACTTAAAACAATAGATACCGAAGTAACAATTTAATTTTAAATAAAACTTATTAGCTTAAAGTAAAATTTATTTTTAATACCAACTAGTTGATTGTTATACTAAAAAAAATTCAAACTTATTGTAAAATAAAAATTATTTGTTGTGACTGCAATTACAATTAATGTTTTCTTATAATTTACAAAGTGATACTTTGCAAGTGCAATGCAAAGTGCTTAAAAAGATCCTTAATTTCTATTGCTCTATAAGCAGTTTTTGATTACAGTGTGTATTTTCTATTTATTTGTATTCATTGTGATGGCATCTCTTCATTTGTTGAACTAAAACTTATGCTGATATTTTTCCTTTCAGCTCCTGGCTGTCTTCCCTTCATTTCTCATCAGGTTTTTAAACTAAAAATTTGCACTTATTTATTTTTTAAATTTATCACGTGTTAATAACTAAAAGTTAAAGAAGAAATACGTTTACGAATTCTCTATTCTAATTTAGTCGTGTAATTTCTATAGCATCGAATGAAATGTAATTTCTATAGCATCTATTTCTTAAAGCACTGAATGAAATGTTTATGGGTGATTTTAAAATTGTCCATAAACATTTCATTCTTCTACATTAGTCATTCTTTATTTACCAGAAATCTAGAAAGACTTCTACATTTCTGGTAAATCAAGATTGATTTGAAGATAAATGAAAGCCATTTATTTTGTTGTTTAATATAATTTAGAAATTTGAATAGAAAAAATAATAATTATAACAGTTCTTTCTCTTTCCTAATATTTAAGTATCAAGGACTCAATTATATATAATTTTACAAGATTTTTATGATTTCACGAACATGAAGTCATGCCAAACATTTTACTTTTGAATAATGTTGCTTAAGTAAGTACATCTCCTCCTAACTATCTTAAATTTTTTAGTACAGTGATGGGTATATCTATAAAAATATTCTATAATTTACCAAACAGCTCAAAAATATATATTGTAGTAATTTTGATATTGATAAATATTATTTATGAAATTATTACATGTAAAAAGTTTTATTTTAATTAATAAACTTGTACATTTCAATGTAATTAATCATTAATTGAACAATTTCTCTGAAATTTTAATTTTGTTTGTTACAGGAAAATTAAAAATAATTTATTTTGCAATTTACCATCATAATTTTTTTTTATTTAACAATTAAATTTTTCAGTGTTTTGATACTGAAGAATTAAGTTTGTTTCTAAATTTCTCCAGGAAATTTAAAAACCATTAATAAAAATGTTTTATCTTTTTTAATTAATTTTGTGTTATGTGGATTCAAATTAATATTTAATAACCATCTCTGTTTCTTCTTACAGCTATTTTTGGAGCAGCTGAAGTAGTATGTAAGGTACATCATTTAATTTAGAAATAAAAATTGAATAATTGTTTTTATATCTGCATTATTTTTTGTTAATATTTAACAAATAAAGTTGTCCTATTATGAAAGTTAATTTTGATTCTAGAAACAATATATTAAATGTGTAGATATGTATTAATTCCTTAAAAATCACATGGATAACTTTCTTTCTAAGCTGAAAGGCCTTAAAATGTATAAACAATTTTGCTTACATATGTACTCTAACTATCATGTGGATAATCTATTGACTTTGACATCGAGTACAGTAATGAATTTGAAGGATTTACAATTTTCTCAATAAAAACGTTGACCTAAATTTCTCAACCATAAAAATAAAATGGAAAAACGGTTTGGGAAAAAAAATCAAATTAAGTTGAACACTAAGGGAAGGTGAGTGAAAATGAGTTCGGGAAGAAGAGAATTTTAAAATTTTACTCTTAAATTTATATGCATTTTTTTAGCATGGAAACATATAATAAAATTAACGAGCGAATTGCCTATTAGTTTTTTTTTTTATTATTCTAGAAAGGGGTCTAAAAATATTTGTAAGTCTTTTGTGCAGGGAAAAACAGATTGTTAATTTTCTCATTAATTAGGAAATATAGATGCTGAGAAATCAGGTACTGAGTGGACTGTCGTACCACAGAATTTAGTTTAACCCCATAACCGTCTATGGTTCGGTGAAGAAAGTGCTTCATTTTTGCTTCGTGGTGGCAACATAGTTTTAGCTTTCACTGCAATGCAAATTTTTCCCTCTTCAGCGTTTGTCAAGAATACAAAAGCTTCTAATTCTTGATAGGACATATTTCCACTTAACCCTAGACCACCTCACAGTAATCACACATTTTAATGACTTATAACCAGGAAGTCCATCAATCGCTGTCAGCTGAACTAACCAAAATGTGCTAATAGTTTACTTTAGTATGTCCTGCTCGAAAATGTGAACATGTTTCTATTATAAATTTTTATTACATTAAATATGAATTTTATTAAATTATTTTGAAAATTATTATCAGGAAATAATAATTTATTTTGAATACAGTTAAAAAAAATTATTTTTGTAGTTTTCCTGATAGTTATACTTGGTATGATTTTAAATAGCTGTTATAAGTAGTTAATTTGCTATCTAATTATTATTTGCTTTTACTCATTGCAGATACTTTTTAAAATCTATACTTTGTTTCTAAAATCATCAAGTAATTTTCAAAATCATTAAAATTAGTGGTTCTGTTGTTTTAATACATACAAACTAAAGAATATAGACAAAATTGCATATTTTTAATAATTTAAAAATATATAAAAAGCTAGTTTGATTGCCTAACTTCAGAGTATATAGTATGTTATTGACTTCAGCTGGAATTTTTTAATAAATTTTTCATATTTAATTTTTAATACCAAATGATTTCTGTTTCTAATTATATAAAAAATATCGTTCCATACGAGAATCCATGTTGTTATTATCCACATTATATCTTGTAATATTTCTTAAATTGTTTTGCACAAATATTAAAAACAATTTATTTCTCTCGTGAAAATTTGTTTTTCAAAGGGAGAATAAAAGCAAAAATATAAACGAGGAATTTTTAACTCTATTATTTACACAATATTTTCTAATAATTAAATGTTTAATGTAGAATATATCACATTTTTTCACATATTTAAGTTAGTTCTACATTTATTTTCCCTTCTGTGTGAATTATGTGGACAGTATGTGCTTTAAAATGAAAATGATTACAACTCCTATATTTCATCATGTTATGATTTAAAGAAAGTGTCCAAAAAATATAATAATGATTTTATTTTAAAGATTTTATTTACTATCAAAAGAGTTCTGGACTAAACAATAAAACATCAACATAAAAAAATTTAAATGCAATTGGGATCGGTAAAAAAAAATTTACATATTTTGTAAAAAAATTTTACATATTATCTAAAAATTTAAAAAATTAAATTTATGTTTTCAAATATGGGATCTAAATAGTTTTATATTTTGACTGATAGTTTACAAATTATCTTTATTTCACAGAAGAAAAAATAATGAATCCTCCTAAAAAAATGGTGAAAATTCTGTACATTTTAGAAAATTAATATTGTTTTAAAACCATACTTTTTAAATTTGATTCCAAAAATTATTATCGAGATATAAAAATAAAATTAATTTCATCATGTTAAGATTTATGTTTTGACTGTTTTATATCTCTCGTTTTATTTTCACATTTTTAATTGGTTGATATAATTATAATATACCTTGAAGATATAATTAAAGCATGGATTTACAAATATCTTCATTTATAATATTTGTAAATTTCTTCAGTAAATGTATGCATCATGCCAATACCTTATTTCCATTTTCTTATAAATGTATATTATGAAATAATTCCATAAATATTTTCTATGAAAATAATTTAATTTTGAAGAAAAATTTAAATATACTAATTACATTTGAATGCTAAAATTTTATATATTTAAAGTTTTACCATTCACTTTAAATCAAGTATGAGAGAATAGTTAATTTTGCAGTGCTATTTTTTTAACATTCAACTAAAAGTTATGTAAGCTTTATTGTTTTTATATAAAAATCTATTTTTAAGTATTCATTTTTGTCGATCATTTATGAAAATATGTAAGCATTTAAAATGATAGTTCTACTAACAAATTATTGATTTTTTTAAATTAAAATTAGGTATAATGGGAAATTAATTAAAACATGAGAGATCACAAGGATTAAGTATTCGCAGAACAAAATATATAATCTGATTTTAATAAAATGTAAAAGAACTATTGTTAAAAAAAAGATCATTGAAGAATTGCTTGAAATACTAAATTCGCTTATGAAGTTACAAAAGAAAAAAAAAATAATCTTATTTAATTTAACCATTTTAATGTTAATAAAAATTTTCTAACTTCTTAAAATTTCATATTTTTGAACAAATTAAATTATATAGATTCTTTATATTTCAACCTTGCCATGAAGTCATATTTTTACAATTAAGCAAAAATTATATTTTACACAGGAACTAAGAAATGCTAATAATTTGATCGAAAAAGTGAAAATAAGTTTTATATCCATTGCTTATAAATTGCAATAATTACAGTCATTAACTATGAATACCTAAATAAGAATAAATATAGAAAAAGACAACGTAGGTATAAAGCTGTTGCTTCCTTGAAGCAGAAGATTCTGGAAATATCTCTCAGCTCTTTCGATTTACGCTCGCATTAGTTAAATCAACAGTAACCATTCAGTGAGTTCCCAAATCGCGATTTCATGGCAATCCGTCAATTCTGGTGGTTGAACTTGAAGCATTGCAGTGAAGCCAATTGTCCCTACCAAGGAGCTCAGGATAGCCGGTAAACGGACAGAATGTTTTGCCCGAGTAAACTCTAGATAGCCGGTTATGGGGTTAATGATGTATAAGAATACAGTAATCATATATTTAGATTTATTTATTATTTTAGGTTTCAAAAAATATTTTTAAAAAAAAAATTGAAGGAAAAATGATAGTATAAAATAAAAAGTAAAATAGTGAAAATCTGTAACGAAATTATTATAATAGATTTTACTTAATTTAAATAACATTTGATAACTTAATAAAAATGAATTTGTGAATCTGTAAATATGTTTGTAAATTTACTAATTCTGTAAATTTACTAATTTGTGAATCTGTAAATATGTTTGTAAATTTACTAATTCTCAAATTCCAGGTATGTTTAATAATATGGTTGATCATTTAATATTAAAATCCTGTAAATTATTAAAATGTAAAAATATATAATTTTAAGAGTCCATTTAACGATTATGTAATACTAGTTACCATTCAACTCTGTTAAGACAGTTTGCTGTTTTATGAAAATATCTTCTAATAGAATTGTGTGTATAAATATCTACATATTAAATATATTAATCGGTTAAATTGCGGTTTAAGTTCCCTTCTTCGAAAACTCGCAAATTTGAAGCTCTTTTTCGTGCATGCTCATAAGTTACTATTTTTGTTTTAGCCTTTTCATTGGTCACTAATTGAGTTTCACTTAAAAATAGTGGTAGAAATTTCGCCATGGCATCGCCGTTTTTGAAAACGTGCCAAGCAGGAGACCTAAAGCACATTTTCACCTTATTTATTAATCTTTGAGCAAATTGGCCTCTGCAGACAGAAAGAAGTAAAAGTTGTTCTAAAATTGAAGCGCTAAATCTTGGTTTGCTAAAGATTAAATTTTAATTCACATGTATTTGGGAGTTTTTAAATCTAATTTTATAACGTAAACAAAATTTAGCGAAAATTTTAGTTTGTGTCCTCTTCATGATAAATTGGAGACTCGGCTACGATACATTAGAGAATTTTGGGCTACACCTAAAAAATATAAAACCTTTAGTAGAATCAACACTGCTATAGAAGTTTAAAGTGAAAGAAAAATTGCAAGCATGGCTTATATTTTGTAATAAGTTGTTTCATAATAAACCGAATGCTTTAAAGCTTGATTTGCTAAAGATAAGGAAGGATTGAAGAATACGTGACACAATTGTAAGAACTGCGAAGCTTATTTGAAATGTATTATATTCAAGAAAAAACAGTGTAATGTGACCAAATGAAACAAAGTCTGAATCAGATGCACAGATTCTTTCGTCAGCAAAATATTTGTCAACATTTTTGTCAAGTTATTTAGTGAAAATAAACAATAGTGACAGGTATGGATTTGTTTGTGGATTATTTGATCTGGTGCTCGAAGATCTTTTGTAAAAAAAAGATATGGAGGTTAAAACTTGTAGATTTAAAAATGATGAGTCATGGACTTTTAGATGCCAGTGTGAAACTAAACAAGAATCAAAATCTCTACAATATTACATTACAAAGTTTGTGTTTCAATTTCAAGCACAATATATCAGTTTTGGATTCAAGAAAGGTAAATTGTGTAATTCTACGGGTAGAGGATCCTGATATTAATCCAGTTTTGAAAAAGAAAAATATACATGTAAGTGGTAGAGGAGAAATGGTGCCTGAAATAGGTTAATTGAAGCAGATATCTTGGCACATTATTGATTGAGAGTCCATTAATTAATAATTTAGTAGCTATTAAAACAACACTTGAATGAACTCATCAAGGTAAAAAAAATTACTCAAAATATTTTGACATGCTACTAGTTTAGTTTTAATGGCCCAGATGAAATCAAAGCCGATGAAGAAACACATTTTTCAATTAAAACTATGAAAAGAAACGAAAAATAGAAATATATTTGCCGTGGACAATTCAAAACAAATTAGTAATGGTTCATGACAGCTACCAAAGTGTTATTAGATCTAGGCACTTAAAAGAATTCTTCCGGATGGAAGGATTCAAATTGTAGATAAAGATGAGAACTATTTACTATTATTATATAATGAAACCGTATTTACCACACTGGTAAAAACGCTTCCATTACACAAAATTTTTCCGGTTTTTGATGAATCAACATAACCCTAGTAGCAATTCAACACTGGGCAATGATTGGGCTGACGCCTTGGGATGATGAAAACTCACTGGGCCCTGCGCATCAATAGTGCATGGAACAGTGGACTATTTGTCACCTTTGTCGGGGAGCGGCTGCGATATCACTATGCCATGGAATTTTATATTCTACTCGTATAGCAAATCTGTTGTTTTGCTTTTATATGTCAAAAATATACTATCATTTAATAAACTTTTTAACGATAATATATTTTTGCTTTATAAGACTGACAATACCTGGGAAAACACATTTTGTTTATACATATATAAAAATATTTGTGTTGAAAGACTTGATTAATACTTTTGAAAATTTGGATAGTATATTTAAATGAATATTTTTTTACTTTTGGACACACATTCCAGTATTTTCAATAACTTTTATTGAATGTCATAAAGTTGTCAGATTTAGAATATAATTTCAGTTTTAGAAACTTAATTTTTTGTTTTTTTAATGATAGGAAAAGTTCAATAAATTTCCCTAGAGACCATATTCGTTTTTTTCCCCTCCATTTTAGGAAAAATTAAATTTAAATTAGTAGATTAAAATAAAATTAAGATTTTCCAAACTTCCAACTGAAAAATTTTATTATTTATATTGCTTTTATAAGATATATTATTTTAACAAATCCTCATGAAATTCATTTAGAAATTTAATTTTGAAAATGAAGATTAAAATCATAAGTTATTCATTTAACCCTTCTTCCAATATATTTGAAACCACAGAAATATATTGTCATAAAACATTTCCAAACTACAAGCTTTGATAGATTTAAAATACAACATTCATTATATTTTAATTTAGGACAAAGACTACTTTGATTCTATGGTCTTAGTTGAATTCATATTTGATGTTATTATTTAATTTTATATAAATAGCAGAAAATTTTTCAAAAGCAGTATTTACAGAGCTAATGGTGATAAAAAAAAGAGATACAAATTTATTATTGTAATAAAAGTAAAAAAATTCAGTTTTGTTCCCAGATAAATTTATTCCTATTTGTGTGTGTTTTTGCACTTTTTATTTTAATATTTTGTCTCAACTTCAATATTTATAAACTGAATCACAAAAGATAAAGGTTTATTACATATAAGGCTATATTTATTTATACAATTAGACTGGGCTTTTTCTAAAGCTCTTTTTCCCCATCTGTCAGGTGCTCACAGCCATTTTTTAATGTATTGCTGTACATCAACATCTGTAATATGGCTATCTTGAGGGCGAATAGAAGCTAAAAACAAACGAATATTGCTTACATAAATAATGTAATATTAAGTAAGGTAAGGTCAACATTTCAAAATGGTATTATTAATGTTAAATAATTGATATTATTAATGTTAAACTTTCTATAGAAAACAATTTTAAACACTACATAAAAATGTAATGAAAAATAAATATATAGTTAAAATATTATTAAATTTAGAAAGAAAAGATGTAAAGTTAAACCATATACTCCAATTATTCTTTTGATCCATTGATAAACTTCTCATTTTAAAAATTACATAAGCAAAGCTTAAATAAAAAATATTTATTTTCCCTAACTGTAAGTAACAAACATGAAATAAAAATTAAAACAGGAAGTTATGAAATATTGTATTCTTATCATTAGTACAGTGGTTATGGTTCTGAAATATTTAGATTAAATTCAATTATTATAAATAAACTTACATTTGAATTTAATGATGTTTTCAAATTGCACTATATTATGTTTAAAATTTCTACAAGCAGTAAAACTTAAATAGTATAAATATAAAGTACTAACCTGTTAACAAATTTATAACATTCTGGAGGGTGGAAAATGGATGTTTTACACTTTATCCCCTTCCAGTTATACTGCTTTGTTAAATCATTTGTTATTAATTCCATCAATATTCATCTAATAACATCACTCGAGCTTGTACCACCTTTATTAGTCAAAACAGTCAGCTGAAAATAGTAACAAAATATTAGAAATATAAACTTCAACATAAGTTTTAGTTTCTCAACCCTACTAACCATGCTAATGCTTATTCACCCATCAACTAAATATTTTTATTTAGAAACTTCGTTTTTTTATTTACCATTCAGATTGCTTAAATTATTTTGAAGTTTACATTATGTCAGAGGAAAAATTCAAAGAAAGATGAAACCCAAACCAAGTCTCTGGAATTATTTCTTTTAAATAATTTTTACAGTAAAAATTTTAAACACATACTCTAATATCTTTAAATTTCAAACATACAATTTGCATACCGTATATATTTTTCCTTGTATTAATATGTGTAATATATATATTATACAAACAATCTCTCTATCACAACTTAATATATTGCTTTTATTTATGCCTTAATATTTATCATTGACTAACAAGGAAAACAATGAAACTTACATTTTCTTTTTTATAATTTCTACATATTTCACTAATTTTGTTATTTATTAAATATTATGCACTAGATTTTTAAAAGACTCCATATCTTCAATAGTTTGTAAAGGTGCATAAATTCACACACACAGTAAGTAATCCAACTTCATTTGACTTGGACTTTAATATCTTGGTTATACATTTAATAGAAATATTAATATGCAAACTGTGCAATTTCCTATCCTGGAAATTAAACATGGACTAATTTCAACAATTTAATTACAAATTTAAATTCTTATTAACTTTATCGTGTAATAAATGATGAAAATTTTTATCAAAATTAGTTATATATTACATGAATATGATTAAGGCTGGGAAATACTGTTTAACATGGATTATGGGAAAGAACACAAAATTTTTTTCATATGGCATAAGTATACCTTTACGTATTATGTTAGTGAGAAAGACCATAATTTATATTCAGAAAATTTGGATACTAAAAATATTTGAAAATTAGTAGATGCACTTGAAATTTTATATAATTCTTTTAATTCCTTAAATCACATTTATGTTACTTGGTAGATCTTTTATTTTTACTTAAGATCATATCATGAATCTTAATGTCACCATCACACATCATGACACAATTGTTTGAACCTTTAACTCTGAAATGGGTTCCTTCTAATTTTAATAGTGCTACCCAGCTATACTAAGTCTTAACATTAATGATGATGGCCTAAGAAATATAGATTTTATAATTTCAAAATTTTCTGAAATATCTGTTAATTGTACAGCATTTAATTCTTTGTATCTTTAGTACTCTTGCTAAAGGAGTTAAGTTGAAGATCTAAAAAGTTTTCTTCAGATTTCCTAAGTAATTTTCAAACTGGAAAACACTAAAATTATATAGATAGCCATACATTTTCAATAAGATGAGATAGTGCATGGATACTGTTTGTGATAAAATTCTTTGCCATACAAAATTGTACACTGCTCAACAAAGACTCTAAGCAAGGAACCAGGATATTCAAAATATTCTGCACGAGATTTTTCATTGACCAGTATTCATATTGAAAAATGTAACAAGAGAAAACAGTTGTATTATTTCCCAGATAATATATTTTTCAATTCAACTGGTCCTGTATAGAGAAAAAATTGTCGCCATTCAGTAGCTTTCCAATGATCAATGTGTTTTAAAGCCCTGGGTTTTCTTTGAAATTCAATAGGAATAAACTTTATACACTTCAAAAGCTTATCAGAGACTATAGAACTATCAGCATTTCTTAATCTGCAAGAATAAGTACATTTGCATCAAGAAACTAATTTTTGCACAATGCCTAAACAGGCTAAATGCATATAATCCAAAGGAAATTTGCTTATCACTCCAATATTTAACTCTTTAAAAGGGGATTCTACAATAAAATCAAAATCATTCGAATCACAATTCATTTCTCAAAGAAGCATTAATTTCTGGGTAAGTTATGCTTCGATATCATTTACTTTTCCGTTACCTACTATTTATTACAACCATAGTAACCAGTAAGCAATTTACTACTAGTTACAAAAGCTTTTGATGAAGTATTACAAATTATTGCATTAACAAAAATTGAAAATTTTTTACCCAATATTGTAAGACCAGCATAACAATTTTTAAATTTTTAACTAATTCTTCCAGAAATTCATTGATATTAGGTTTCTATTCAACCAATGAAAAGGGTGTATCTATTTTTCTAATGCTACCTAAAATTGGCCAAAACTGATATGAACTGTTATACAAAGGCAATCTATCAATATGTAAATTTATGCTTATAGTAGAATTTTTAGTTTTCAATCCATTCTAGAGTTTTTGCTTAATAGCATTTTTTAAAGTGAAATGGATATATTCACATTCTTGAATTTTAGATACAGGAACATAGTAGGTGTACTGAGTAATGTTCTAGCATTTAATGGCAATTTCGTATGATAAGGTTTAAGTACATTTAATATGGCCTTTATAGAAACACTAGTTATGTTTTAATTTCTCTGTAGGTACTGAATTGCTAAAGATATTTGATTCATTACATAAAGAGTTAAGTATTTTGAAATCTTTAACTGTGGCACTACATTATTAATGGGTCCATATAGCACGATGCACAATTATGCACAAAAAGTTTCACTCACTCACAATATTGTTTTTTAATTACCATATGTTATTAATATTATGCTTATTTATAAACTAAAAACAATAAATAAAGTACACAATAAAATTAATATTGTTTTAAACATACTGTTTGCATATTTTTTTCGGACTTGCATTTTAGTAGTACAAAATAAATATAAGTCTGCAAAGTGACAGAATTAAATAAATAAGCCTTTTAAAGATATGTACTTGTTATTTTTTAAAAGAATTGATAGTACTTACCAAAGTTTTCTGTTATAAATGCTTGCTAAAAATGTGATGTAATTAATAATAGTTAATTCCAGAGTTTGGAAATATATATAACTAGTAGTAGAAATAGAAATGGTAAACACACTGATTTTCAAATATGGCGGCCGCGCATGTGTGTACTTTTTACTTAGTCTACGCATGATTCGTTTCTTCAATCTCTTCGGCTGCCGCTTAGTGACCAACAGACGATGTCGAGCACAATATGCGGTAGAAAAAACTGATAGTTTCATGTATAAGATACTGGGCTCGGACCGACGAGAAAATTTGGTGGAAAGTGAGTTACCAATGAATGGCCAGGGTAATACCAATAAGCCTCTGCTACTAGGGAAGATTCCAAAGGAAATTCTTTGAATAATTGTTTTGAAAAGGCGCCAAATTTAGCACCGTTTTTCCTTGTCCATTTTTATTAAAAGCAACCACAGCTTATCATTTAAAGAACTTTTCAGCTTGGAGAATCTTTTTATGTGGATAACTATTACGAGTTTAGAAACTGAAGAAGAAAAATTTATTTCTGAAGCTAAGGAGCTGATGTGTTTGGCATAATTTGAGCTACGAGTTACTTCAGGAAAAATAATAAAAGAAATACATGAAAAATTCATTTCAATTCTAGGTCTCTCTTGCTACCTGAAAACATGAGCTTTTTACTTACACAACACAAGAACGTCACCTGGATGATCCACCGTGGTCCAGTAGACATCCATTTGATGTCCATAAATGATTCAGTAGACCATCCACTGACCGTTCAAAAGACATCTAATGGATGTCCACAGATAACCACTGATGGACGTTTTTTGGACATGACGTCACATGCACCAATAGTGACTTTATGAATCTGACATAACAGAATGCGCAT